>ML424753.1:0-70957 GCA_005239525.1 Nicotiana knightiana
AAATGGGCTGACTTGGTCAGCCGATCCACAATCACCCAAATAGCATCGAACTTTCTCGAAGTCTGGGGAAGTACAACTACAAAGTCCATGGTGATCCGCTCCCACTTCCACTCGGGGATCTCTAACCTCTGAAGTAGTCCAACCAGCCTCTGGTGCTCATATTTGACCTGCTGACAGTTGAGACACTTGGACACGAATCCAACTATATCTTTTTTCATCCTCTTCCACCAATGGTGTTGCCTCAAGTCCTGGTACATCTTCGCAGCACCTGGGTGAATGGAGTACCGTGAGCTATGGGCCTCCTCAAGAATCATCTCCCGAAGCCCATCTGCATTGGGCACATAGATCCGGCCCTGCATCCTCATCACGCCATCATCACCTATAGTCACATCTCTTCCATCACCTCGCCGGACCTTGTCCTGAAGAGCCAGAAGGTGGGGATCATCACACTGACGCTCTCTGATGCAGTCATAAAGAGAAGACCGAGCAACCACACAAGCTAATACCCGGCTAGGCTCTAAAACATCCAACCTCACGAAATGGCTGGCTAAAGACTGAATATCCAAGGCTAAGCTCTCAGCTGCTAGAAGATACGCCAAACTCTCCGCCCGGCGATTCAAGGCATCAGCCACTCCATTGGGCTTCCCCGGGTGGTACAATATAGTGATATCATAATCTTTAAGTAGCTCCAACCACCTCCGCTGACGTAAATTAAGGTCCTTCTGCCTGAACAAGTGCTACAAACTCCGGTGATCAGTGTAAATCTCACAGGGAACACCATACAAATAATGACGCCAGATCTTCAGGGCGTGAATAATAGCTGCTAACTTGAGATCATGAACCGGATAATTCTTCCCATGCACCTTCAACTGTCTAGACGCGTAGGTAATCACCCTACTGCCCTGCATCAATACCGCTCCAAGGCCAATCCTCGAGGCATCACAATAGACAGTGTAGGACCCCGAACCTGTTGGTAATACTAATACTGGGGCTATAGTCAAAGCTGTCTTGAGCTTCTGAAATCTCTCCTCGCACTCCTCGGTCCACATGAACGGGGCACCCTTCTGGGTCAGTCTGGTCAGAGGTGCTGCAATAGATGAAAATCCCTCTACAAAGCGACGGTAGTACCCCGCCAAACCAAGGAAACTACGGATCTCCGTAGCTGATGATAGTCTAGACCAACTCTGCACCGCCTCCACCTTCTTCAGATCTACCTTGATCCCATCACAAGATACTATGTGGACAAGGAACGCCACTGAATCAAGCCAGAATTCACACTTAGAAAATTTTGCATAATCTCTTCTCCCTCAAGGTCTGAAGCACGGTCCTCAAGTGCTGCTCATGATCCTCCCGAGACCGGGAATATACCAGGATGTCGTCAATAAATACAATGAAGAAGGAATCAAGATAAGGTCGGAACACACTGTGCATCAAATGCATAAAGGATGTGGGGCATTAGTCAGCCCAAATGACATGACAAGAATTTCATAGTGACCATATCTGGTCCTGAAGGCAGTCTTCAGGATGTACGGCTCCCGAATCTTCAACTGATGATACCCAGAACGCAAGTCAATCTTTGAAAATACCCTGGCACCCTGTGATTGATCAAATAAATCATCGATGCGAGGCAGGGGATACCTGTTCTTCACTTTAACCTTGTTCAGCTGCCGATAATCAATACACATACGCATAGAACCATCCTTTTTCTTCACAAATAAGACAGGAACACCTCCAAGGTGATACCCTGAGCCTGATGAAACCCTTATCAAGAAACTCCTGCAATTGTTTCTTCAACCCCTTCAACTCCGGAGAAGCCATACGATAGGGAGGAATAGAAATGGGCTGAGTGCCCGACAACAAATCAATGCCGAAATCAATATCTCTATAGGGCGGCATAACCGGAAGATCAGCTGGAAATACATCATAGAAGTCCCTCACTACTGGGATTGGATCAACTGTAGGGGTATCAACACTGACATCTCTCACATAGGCCAAATATGCATCACACACATTCTCAACTATCCGCTGAGCCTTAAGAAAATAAATGACCCTACGGGGAGTATACTCTGAGGTACTTCTCCACTCTAATCTCGGTAAGCGTGGCATAGCCAACGTCATGGTCTTATCGTGACAATCAAGAATAGCATAATGGGGCGACAACCAGTCCATGCCCAAGATAACATCAAAATCTACCATACTGAGTAATAAAAAATCAGCTCTGGTCTCGAAACTACTAAGAACAATCAAACACGACCGATATACGCGGTCCACAACTAGAGAATCTCCCACAGGATTAGATACATAAATACGGGAACTCAAAGAATCCAGAGATATCCTCAAATGTGAAGCAAAATAAGAAGACACATATGAATACGTAAAGCCTGGGTCAAATAATACTGATGCATCCTTATGGCAGACAGGGACAATACCTATGATGACTGAATCTGAAGCGACGGCCTATGAACGGGTTGGAAGGGCATAGTATCTGGCCTGGCCTCCCCCTCTAGGGAGACCTCTACCTCCCCGACCTCCATCTCGAGCTGCCTGAGAAGGTGGGGCAGTATCTGGGCTGGAAGAATAGCCGGAGGACCCGGTGGAGCACGTGGAGCCTGATAAGTCTATGAAGATGCACCCCTCCTAGATCTGGAGCAATCTCTAACCATGTGACTAGTGTCACCACACTCAAAACAATCCCTCGGAGGACGCTGCAGCTGAGACTGACTCGGAACTAGCCTGCTGGACTGACCAATAATAGCACCTCGAGCAGGAGGCACACCGGATACTGGTGGTGCATAATAGGGCTCCTGAGGTCTAGGAGGAGCTGGAATACCGCTGGCTGCTGGAAGAGCTGAATGAACAGTGCAAATCACATAACGCCTACCATACTGTGATGCTGGTAGCATGAGCTCCTGAGAAATGACCAGTCTCTCGAGACCTCTTGGCCTCTCTCTCCCCTCTGTGCCGAGCAAACATGCCCTCTACCCTCCTGAAAATACTCACTGCCTGCTGATAAGTGATATCCATCTCCAACTCTCTGGCCATACTGGTCCGAATACTGGGGTGGAGTCCCTCAATGAAGCGACGAACCCTCTCTCTGACTGTGGAAACTAACGCCGGTGCATGACGAGCTAACTCACTGAAACGAACTACATACTACGACACAGTCATAGCACGCTGGCGCAGCTGCTCAAACTATGAGGGACATACTCGCATAAGAACATCTCTGAAAATTGAGTCCAAGTGAGTGAGGCTGCCTCGTCTGGACTAGTCAGCTCATAGGTACGCCACCACTGATATGTCGTTCCCCTCAGCTGGAAAGAGGTGAAAGAAACTCCACTCGTCTCCACAATGCCCATAGTGCGGAGAATACGATGACACTTCTCAAGAAAACCCAGAGCATTATATGAAGCTAGTCTGCTGAAAGTAGGTGGGTGGTACTTCTTGTACCTCTCAAGTCTGAGCTGCTCTACCTCAGAAGCAACTTCCCTAGTCTCATGCTGAACCGGAGTCACTGGGGGCGTATAGGAATATACTTTGGGGCCTGATCAACCTGGCCCCTCTACACATGAGTGCGGGCTACGGGTGTCTGTGCCCCTCTCTTGGCCTGAGATGTAGCGGGAGCTATCGGAAGTAGTCCAGCCTGAGCTAGAGTGCTAAACATGCTCATGAACTGAGCTAAAGTCTCCTGGAGGGCTGGAGCAGCAATAGGAATCTCCGGTGCCGGCCCTCCAGCTGGAGCTGTTGGGGGATCCTCTAATGTAGCTCTCGTAGGTGCTCGGGTTGCACTGCGTGGTCGTCTTCTACACCAGCCCCACCCTCTGGCAAGGGGATCGGGTGCCTGATCGTCGGTCCTCCCAGTACGGGTCCTCACCATCTGTGAGAAAGAAAAGAATAGAGTTTTAGAATTGATGAAAAATAACTCGCACGACAAAAAAACCAAAGGACTATGATTGTTCTTAATAGTTACATAACCTACCGAAGATAAGTACGGACATCTCCGCACCGATCCGCGAGACTCTAATAAACTAGCTTGTGACTCGCAACTCCTACGAGCCTAGTGCTCTGATACCAACTTGTCACGACCCAATTTACCCTCCGAAAGGTATGGTGACGGCACCTAGTATCTAAGACTAGGTAAGCCTAACATTAAGGGAAAACTTTAATAAAAACACAAGAAATAAGAAAAATAAGGGCATAATCTAAATAGCGAAACAGTGTCGCTCGGCTCAAACAAAATGTTCTCCCAATGACCCGGAATGTCACATAATCACAAGCTTCTAATAACTATTGTAGCTCTAAACAAGTCTGGAAGTACATAAAAGACTCTAAACGAAGGAGTAGAAGGGGACTCTGAGAATTCTACGGACACAGCAGAAATACCTTGTAGCCTCTTAGAATGAGAAGCATATACAATCCTCGAGGATGATAGCTCGTACCTAGATCTACACACGAAAACATGTGCAGGAAAGGGCATGAGTACACGACATTGGTACCCAGTAAGTGCCAAGCCTAACCCCGGTCAAGTAGTGACGAGGTCAGGTTAAGACCCTACTGAAGTAAATATAATCAATTTATACGGTAAAAGAGATAAGTAAATTCTACAGTAACAGTTAAGGAAAAGTCTCGAAAACTTAATAGTTAAGGGAGCCCTCGGCTCAGAACAAGGTAAACACGAGGTGGAATCTCCCGAGATACCGCCCCGTAGTTCCAGATGATTATGCAGTACAAGAGGATCTCCCGGAATACGTCCGTAGTCCCAAAATAAATATGCAGTGCTGGGAGATCTCCCGGAATATGTCCGTAGTCCCAAAATAAATATGCAGTGCTGGGGGATCTCCTAGAATACGTCCTAGTTCCAAAATAAATATGCAGTACTGGGGGATCTCCCGGAATACGTCCGTAGTCCCAATTTAAATATGCGATGCAAGATAAAATGACAAGTATGGCATCAAATTTATACAGTTCATAAAATGACAAATAAGGAAAAGTCGTAACCTAACTAAAGATGGTGCACAAAATATCAAATAAACAATTAGACGCGTAAGCATGCTTTTCTACTCTAAGCTAAACAATTTAACATGTTAATGCAATTTAATAGGAGAAAGACAATTTATGATTTAAGAAGAAAAAAATGGGATTTTTGCAATAATAGCCTGTGTACGTACTCGTCATCTCACGTACACGGTGCCCACACATCAAATAATATCAAACGTCCTAAGGAGAAGTCCCCAACACAAGGTTAGATAAGCCACTTACCTCAACCGGTCAAATCAACTTGAAATCACGCTCTTGCCACGGGTATCCAACTCCGAACGGCCTGAATTTATTCAAATAAATTGCATAATGAAAAAATATAGCTATAAGTAACTAACTCGACTAATCAATTCGAAGCTAAAACGCAAAATTAGGAATATCACCCCAAAAAGTCCCTCGGGTCCACGCCTCGGAATCGGATAAAATTTACAAATTATGAACACCCGTTCACTAACGAGAACACTCGAACAAAAATCATCAAAATCCGACGTCAAATCTCACTCAAATCTCGGATTTTCAATTGGGGAACTTTTTCCCCATTTCCAAACTTTTACCCTCAAATTCCTTAATTAGACGATGAAAACGACAATAGATTATTGTATTATGATCAAAATAGAGTTAGAATTTGTTACCCAATGATTTTCCTTCAAAAACCCTTGAGAAATCATCTCCCACCGAGCTCCAAATCGATTTTTGTGTTATGAAATATCAAATCCTCGAACTTCCTATATCTGCCCAGCAATTTTCGCATCTGCGGCTCATCGGGCCGCACCTGCGAAAAAGTCATCGCAGGTGCGAAAAATCACTTAACGGGTTGGGTCCGCATCTGCGACCCCTGGGCCGCATCCGCGGTTCCGCACCTGCAAACACCCAACCACATCTGCGAGCGCAGTCAACTTTGCGCATTTTCGCATATGCAATCATTCCCAGCACACCTGCGGACTCCCCTCCGCAGGTGCGAAACACCAAAACCATCACACCAGATTTTTGCCTAAGTCCAATTTTCTTCCCGTTGAGCATCTGAAACACACCCGAGGCCCCCGAGACCTCAACCAAACCTACCAATCAGTCCTATAAAATTATTCGAACTTAGTCGAGCCTTCAAAGCACATCGAATAACATCTAAAATAAGAATTAAACATGAATTCAAGCCTAAGAACTTAACATTTTTTTCAAAATCTACAAATGATGTTGAAAAACATCAAACCTAGTCCGAATGACCTCAAATTTGACACACATGTCACAAATGACACTACGAACCTATATCCACTTCCGGAATTCCATTCCGAGCTCGATATCAAAATTTTTCCTATCGGCCGAAATCTCTGAAAATCTAACTTTCGCTAATTCAAGCCTAAATCTACTACAAACCTCCAAAACACATTCTAGGTGCGCTCCTAACCCCAAAATCACTCAACGGAGCTAACAGAGTTGACAGAATTCCATTCCGGATCCGTCTTCACACAGTTCTGACTACGGTCCCATTTCTAAGGCTTAAACTCACAATTAGGGACCAAGTGTCCCAATATTCTTCGAATTCCATAACTAATCACTCCGGCAAGTCCCAATAGCAGAAACAAACGTGGAAAAAGCAGTTATTAGGAGATCGGGGCTCTAACTCTCAAAACAACCGGCCAGGTCGTTACAACAAGAAATCAACCTTATTGTGCAACTAAAGTCGCTACAAAATCTCTACTAGTCGCTGCTAAAAGGTATCAGTGGCGACTTTTGTATTGCCACAAGCCCAACCGTGACTGATGGTTATTTGTGGAGACATTTGAAGTCGCCTCTAAAAGAACATATTTATTGGCGACAGAATTGCCACAAAAGGTTGGAAAAATCGCTACAAAAAATTATTCCATAAGAACAAATATTAGATGGGTCGCCACTGTATATTCACCTTTAGCAGCGACTAGCATCGCCACAAGAATATTTATGTTCAGTGGCAAGATTATATCGCCACTATAAATATCTTTTAGTAGCGACAGGCGTGGCCACAAAATATTTAGCCATGAAAGACACAATGTTTTCTGCAGCGACTAAAGTCGCTGCAAAAGAAATAAACCTAGAATGGCAACTTTTATATCGCAAAAATAACTCAATTTTTGATAAAACTATGTCGCCACTAAAATTTATTTTCTCAGCAATTATAACGACAAAAATTATATACATTTCCATGCCAGTAGGAACCTAATTCTCTAAAATTTCATATAGAGATATTCATATTAATTGACTATCAATATTAAAGCAACCAATAATGTTTGACAAACACCAAAAGAATTTCTCAAGTCGAATATTATAAATATTATCATTACTAAAGAGTCAATTACATATGTACTACTCGACACTTCATTGTGCATTGTAACTGAACCCATATACATATCCCAAAAAAGATAAAATATTAAGTGCCTTGTAACTGCTCCTTGCTCGACACCATCCTTGAACGATACTATTGTTTAAGTGCCTTGTCCCTGCTAGACAAAAGTAATATGTATAAGGAACATAATGAGATCAGTACATCCATCTATTATGGTGGCCAAGATGTTTATTCTCCAAATAGCCAACCTGGTTCCCTAGC
Source organism: Nicotiana knightiana (assembly GCA_005239525.1). NCBI lineage: Eukaryota > Viridiplantae > Streptophyta > Magnoliopsida > Solanales > Solanaceae > Nicotiana > Nicotiana knightiana. The sequence goes on from ML424753.1 coordinate 7,613, forward strand.
AAAATACATGTAATCTCTATAGAATTTGAGGTTTCTAGTACTGGTAATCAGCACATAAAATACACAGCTGAGACCTTAAGAAATATGATCGGTGGTCTATTTAAACCAAAAGTTGGAAAGTATTTCATTATTACCAAATGCATAGAATGGCAGTACTACCAAATATAACCAGTGATCTATTTGCAGCTTCTTTATTATTACAAATTTCGGTAGTTTGTCATCAAAAGCAAATGAACTCAAGGAAAGAAAGCAATATGAACAGAATTCAACCGAATAAAAATTACTTATAAAGGATCCCATCACATTGTCACATGACCATGTTGATATATAGTTTACATAAACCAAAAGTATTAAAGGACAAAACTGAACATCTTAGTTAAATAAATAATAACATAATTCCTTAGAACCTAGTAATAAATAAAGGTCCAAGTCAAATTAATTAGACATGGTAATGAATAGTGGCAAAGAAAGTATAGGAAATTAAATCAATGAGTTGCTCTTCCAATGAATGTGTCCAAACTCATCTCACTTGGATCAGTAGCTTTGGCATATTTAATATTTATAGTTTGATGAATTTTGAGAAACTTTAAATTTTTTTGGGAATGCAAAGTTCGACAAACAACAATAAATTTTTTTATTAGAGACAAACAGTGGTAATATTCTAGCAGAAACATGTCCTATATCATCGAACACTCAGGGTGCATCAAATTACTCAAACAATGAGATGAAAACAAGAGTAATGTATACTATTCTAGTTTATTATTTTATCATTTAAGTCATTTGTAATCATATAAATGTTGGTAAGTTATTCATCTCGCATCATATGCAGATATCACTTACTTGCCCCTACGTATAATCTTAGAACTTTAAATACCTTTGAACAATGAAAAATACCATAATTACTACTAAACCTTAAATAAAATAGAAGAAAGGAGCCTAGCTACACCCAATTTTAACTCAATATCCTGTACTAATCATTTTATATTAAGTTACGTGAATGATAAAACTACAAGTAGTTGTAGCAACCGTAACTTTTCGATGTGGGGAAAATAGAAAAAATGAAAAGGAAATAAATTGAGTAAAAATTTGAAGTCCTGGATGTGTAGGATGATAGGACATTGCGTAATTTAGTCGCTTATTACACTCTAGTTTACTGTACTTTAATTGAGTTTGAGCTTTAATCGCTAGTATTTTGTACTAATTGTGTGTTTTATGCCTTGTAGGAGTGATTCCGAGCTATATAGATGTTATGGAATGAATTCAAGTGATTTAGAACTTTGAAGTCTGAGTAAAATCCCAAGAAATTAAGCCGGGATCGTGTTCGGGGTCAAATTCGATAGTTAGGAACAAACAGAGACTCGGGGAGGCATATTGCACACTGTCTAGTAAAATAGACATAACTCTTTGCTATGAACTCCATTTGGTCTATATAATATATGGCTGGAAAGCTAACTCAAAGAGCTACAACGTTCACATTTACATTTTACCAAATTCGAAACAAAAAAGGGTTAAATACGCGGTCGAAATCGAGACCGCCGACCTGACGCGCAAATGGGGCAGAAACTTTTCGATGTGCGCGGCCACTAGCATGGTCTTAGCGCGGCCACGCTACTCCAAACCTGAAAACTGTCCTTTTTCGCGTAGGAGAAGGTATAATTATTTGGGCCCGACCTTACTTGTTATATATACATGAAAAAATGGTATTTTGAGCAGATTGGACAGATTTGAGACAGAGATTCGACCTAAGGAGGCAGAGACACAATAGGAGCAAGGCGGAGAATTCTTCTACGAGTTTTTCCTTCCTTTTCTTATTTTTCATTGTTGGTTATTACTTTTAGTATTGTATTTTTACATACTATTATGAATAGCTAATTTGTTATCTAGAGTTTTGATGGAACCTTTTGTAGGATAAATTCTTGTTATGTTTTTATATTATTGAGTCGTTGGATTTCTCTACTTGTTCAACTACGTGTTTATTGTTGTTGATTGAATGGACATCGATTGAATGTGCCTATTTATTATGTGTTGCTTGAGAAATGATACATATTTAGGTGGTTGTTGAACAACGTCACTCCTAACGTATGTGAGAAATCAATACAGCAGGTTTAAAGGTAGGTTTAGAAAGAATAAAGTCTTGACGTGGTCATAATGAGCAGTTAGATAAAGCCAACTAGCGTAGTTCGAGAGAATATGTCTAGTAAATTGTTGTAGTTTCTCTCGAGAGAATTACAGCACCTAAAGTGCTCACGACCAGTAGAGAATACATAGGCGAAATTATAGAAAACATAGCGGGAAGGATTCTGACAGTTGGGAAAATCATAACTCTAGACCTCCTAAATGTAATCTCCAACCCTTAGCATCTTTAGTTGTTAATCTACTGTTTTAATTTCTTAGTTAATTCGTTAGAAATAAATATTATAATCTCAATAATTAAAAAATTGTTTGGACTTGCGTTTCTTAGCAATATTGAACAATTATAGCGAAGCTTTAGTTCTCTGTGGGATTTAACTCCGAACTTATAGATCGGATTATATTTGTAGCGACCGCTTATCCTTTTTAGGACTAGAGTTGGGAGTGATCAAATTTTGGCGCCGTTGCCGGGGAACTAACGGTGTAGTTGTAGCTGTATATATTGCTAGGGTTCAAGTTTGAATTTTTATTTTATTTTATTTATTTATTTGTGTTTTTTTGTAACTGTTGATTTGAGAAACATGACATCTTGGAATTATGGAAATTTATGTGTAGATAATTCTACTATTGATCTCCATACATATTGTGAAGGAAACCACTCGTATCAAAATATTCCCAAGAGCGATTTATGTGCACCTACTCAATCTTATTTGTGCAATGTGTGTGATGTGTGTGGTGGTAAAAATGGTCACTATTATGGTTGTGCTTATATTTCTTATCTTCCCCCAACTCCTTACTATGATTGTTCTATTTTTTGTTGTGAAGTTAATAGGAACAAAGTACCTGGGGAGGCAGACCTGAAGGAGATCAAGGATATGTCAAAGTGCCTTCTAGAACAAAATAATGAGAAACAACTGCAGATAGAAAGGCAAGAGGCAACTATCGCAAGTTGGAGGCTCAATTGAGTCAAGTGGTTGGAGTTGTTAATGCTCAACAAGCCTATATTGGGGATAGTAGCCAAGAAGAGCGTGAATTTGAGGTGATAATTGAGGGGGTCAGAGTAGAACATCAACAACCTAGCCAACTAGAATTTTATGGATGTCGATGTTGAAGAAGTGAGACTAGAGTCAGCCAAGGACTTTGAGGATATAAATTTTGTTGACTCTAGTATCATTGATGTTGAAGATGTTGAAAGTCCTGAAGTTCATGTGTTTGATCGCATTGGTCCATACTCCAAGCATTTTTTCACATTATGTTTGGATGATGATATGGAAATAAAGTCATCCGAACCAATTGAGGAGTCAAGGAATGAGGAACAAGGTGCATATAATCTGGAATTCTTCTCGCCAGAAAGTCAGGATTACATACCTCATACAAAGGCCAAGGAGTGCAGAATACTACATTATTTCCTTGGGCCAGTTAGATTCGTTCCACCACCCTATGACCATAATCATAAGCTTGAATCAAAATTTGGGTTCAATTCATAAGCTCGAGGTGGAGGCAAAATGTGATTCACGTCGTGCCGCGACGTTAAATCAAGTGTTTGTTGGGAGGCAACCCAACTTTATTTTTTTATTTTTAATTTAGTTTTTTTTTATTTTTTATTATTATTGTATTATTCTTGTAGTGTCGATTTTTGATTTTTTTAGTAGCATGGAATGAAAAGCCATTGGAAGGATGCTATGGCAAACCAGATAGTTGGAACTAAGTGTGAGGTACCCGCATGAAGGACCAGGCTTGGGAGAAGTTTGAGTACCCCATGAGATGCTAGTGTTTCGGCATTTGGCCTACCAGGGAGTTTCTTTTACCCTCTTATAGTTATGATGTGCATTAGGGACAATGCACAATTTTAAGTGTGGGGTGAGGAGATCGTCTGGATGAATTTCCATGCTATTTTATTTGTGTTAGTTTAATTGAATAATTTTTTTTTTTGGACAAAAATAGAAAATATTGGACTTTTCCCGACGATGGATCTATTAGACAATTTTCTTGAGGGATTTAAGTCTTAAAAAAATTCTTTTGTTAGGTAGTATAGCAATTCCCCCTTGGTTTTTCTTTTACCGCGGTTCTTTTTCAAGGGTTGTGTTTTGAATTGAAGCAATATATCTTGACTTTGTTAAGCCTTGAGAATAGTGAGTACTTTAGTTGTGATGCTGAGGCTCAGTTTTTGACTCTTGTATAAGTACCTTAAATTGTATGATTTTAAATTTTCTTAACTGCTTTGACTAGAGTGTCTTGATGAATCCAATCTTGAGTGAGTTAAGTGCCATGTGTGTGTGAGATTTATGTGTTATTCTGTGCATTGCATTTGATGTCTAGAACTTGCCCTGTGTGTTTGCAATGCGAAATAGTAGTTTTGTTCAGTCTTGGAAGTGATATAGGCGTTTCTTTGTTGAGCCAAATATGTATCTTACCCGCCTAATTGTTATGTATCGTAGTTAACCCCTTTGGGCCTGTAATCCTGTTTCTTTGGCAACCACATTACAAGTCTTACCCATTTTTTTGAATTAACCATCTATTTTGAACCTTTTAACCTCTCATGAGCATTTGATATGAATTATGTAAAATTTAAAGTGTGGGGTGGTTGGTTTGGCATTTGAGTGGAACTAATGAAATATGGAGAAAGGTGCACTGTTTTGAAAAAGTGAGCGCCACTTGAATTGAAAAAAAATAGTTATATTGCTGTGAAAAAAAGAAGAAGTATTCCTTGATAAGTGATGACTCTTGATGTAATTGTGCTTAAAGAAGTATGGGGTGATTGATGTGAATGTGGAGTTTGGTTTGACATAAGTATGGGGTTTGAATGTTAAAGTATATGTATTAAAGTTCTTAGAGAGGTGTAGTCACTCATATATCTAAATGTATCCTACCCGTCCCGCAGCATACATTACAACCAAGTAACGTCCTACTTGATCCTAGACTAAATGAACTCGGTTAGTAGAGTAGTACATTACGGGAAATCCTATGGTGCATCTTTTGTGGCACATGAATATTATTTCTGAGAGTGAGTGAATTTTTCTATCTTGAGTTCCTAAGGGTTCTTAAATTTTATTGTGCGGAATTACTCTCTTTTGTTGTGTGAGGGCACTTGATTCATGAAGGAAAGGTAATGCCAGTGACCTCTATGTTAGAGTAAGTGGGTGAGTTTTGAATAATGTGTGGTACTTGTGGGTCAAATTTTGAGGTGAAGATGTTACGTTTTTGTGCTTAGTCTATTTTAAATATTCTTGGTGTGATGAGTTAGGAGAATTGCTTAAAAAGGTCGTGTTTATAGAAAGTGTAGTTTGATTGCTCGAGGACGAGCAATGGTTTAAGTGGGGGTATTGATTATAGTCTATAATTGAGTATTTTAGTCGCTTATTACACTCTAGTTTACTACACTTTAATTGAGTTTGAGCTTTAATCACTAGTGTTTTGTACTAATTGTGTGTTTTATGCCTTGTAGGATGTTTTCGAGCTATATAGATGTTATGGAATGAATTCAAGTGATTTGGAGCTCTTAAGTCTGAGTAAAAGCCTAAGGAATTAAGTCGGGATCGTGTTCGTGGGTCAAATTTGATAGTTAAGAACAAACGAAGAGTTGAGGAGGCATATTGCGCACTGTCTAGTAAAATAGACATAACTCTTTTCTGCAAACTCAATTTGGGATATAATATATGGTTGGAAATCTAACTCAAAAGGCTACAACTTTCATATTTTGCATTTTTTCAAATTCCAAACGGAACAGGGTGAAAAACGCGGTCGAAACCGCGACCGCGGACCTGACGCGCAAATGGGGCAGAAACTTTTCGATGTGCGCAGCCGCGCTTCTCCAGACCTGAAAAATTGTCCTTTTTCGCGTAGGAGAAGGTATAATTGTTTGGGCCCGACCCTACTTGGTATATATATATATATGGAGAAATAGTATTTTGAGCAGTTTGGACAGATTTGAGACAGAGATTCGACCTAAGGAGGCAGAGACACAATAGGAGCAAGGCGGAGAATTCTTCTACGAGTTTTTCCTTCCTCTTATTATTTTTCATTGTTGGTTATGAATTTTAGTATTGTACTTTTACATACTATTATGAATAACTAATTTGTTATCTAGGGTTTTGATGGAACCTTTTGTAGGATAAAGTCTTGTTATGTTTTTATATTATTGAGCCGTTGGATTTCTCTACTTATTCAACTACATGTTTATTGTTGTTGATTGAATGATCATCGATTGAATGTGCCTATTTATTATGTGTTGCTTTAAAAAGGATACATATTTAGGTGGTTGCGGAACAACGACACTCCTAACGCATGTGAGAAATCAATACAACAGGTTTAAAGGTAGGTTTAGAAAGAACAAAGTCTTGACGTGGTCATAATGAGCGGTTAGATAAAGTCAACTAGCGTAGTTCGAGAGAATATTTTTAGTAAATTGTTGTAGTTTCTCGAGAGAGAATTACGGAACCTAAAGTGCTCACGGCCAGTAGAGAATACATAGGCAAAATTATAGAAAATATAGCGGGAAGGATTCCGGCAGTTGGAGAAATCATAACTCTAGACCTCCTAAATTTAATCTACAACCCTTAGCATATTTAGTGTTAGTTTAATGCTTTAGTTTCTTAGTTAATTAGTTAGAAATAAATATTATAATCTCAATAATTATGAAATTATTTGGACTTGCATTTCTTAGCAATATTGAATAATTATAGTGAAACATTGGTTCTCTGTGGGATTTGACTCCGTACTTATAGACCGAATTATATTTGCAGCGACCACTTATCCTTTTTAGGACTAGAGTTGGGCGCAATCAGTGTGTCGCGCCCCCCTCTTTCCTCCCATTTCAGATCGGTCAGGGTATTCGACATTATTGGGACAACTAGTTTCCTTTTGGGAAAAGAGTAAGAAATTAAAGAGTCGTCACCTAATGAGTTAAGGTGTGTTAGGGCACCTACTAAAGGTTATTTACAAATACAGATTAGATAATCAGCGCTAGGGTAAGGTCTTGAAATTACTTCAAGGGAAAGGTGTTAGGCACCCCTCGAAGTCCACAACTGTAGTTCCCGACCCAAACCAACTTTGTGAACAGATAGCATATAAGCAATAAACACATAGGTAAATAGATGAAGGTCTTGAGAAGATTTGCAGCCCAAGAACACATATGTGCTTAAGTTTAAAAGATTTAAAGTCTAAGCACATATACAAAGTTCTGGAGGTTTTACAATCTAAGCACACATGTGTAAGGGATTGGGGGATCCTAGGTTGTTTATCCTATAGGATCACATCAGTACAATGCCCGGTAATCACTCTTCAGAAGAGGGGCTACTCGTGGCATTAGCGCATCGGATATCATATCCATGTCTACCCTTTCCCACCCCTTAGCGGTTATTAAGCGAGCTTATTTAACGACCTCTATGCGTGCTATTACCCGTCCCTTCTTAATGGCCCTGGAGGAATTTAGGACCTCTAAATATAGGCAGTTCTAGACAAACTCCCTAAGGTTAAAAGAGTAAAATTCTAAGCGACAGGCAAGAACAAATAGGAATTTACAAATAAATGCGGAAAAGCAGTCTAAAAGGCTCAGATTTACCTCCACAGATATTGCACATAAACAGCATGTCTCAAACACAAAATAAGAGGCAGTTTTATTAGACATAATCCTAAGACAGGATATCTAAGTGAATATCAATGCACAGAAGTATGCAGCTTGTTTATAAACTCAATATCAAGGACCTAATCAGCTTGACTACCAGTTTAAAAAAACCTGTTAGCCCTTAGGCAGCAAACGCAATCAAAACAGTATTCATTTTTAAGAGACTGATTACCTAAGGCTTGCTTAGGCGTGGGGTTATGCATAATGACTACCATAATTATTAAACAGTTCAGAGGTTGTTTTACCTAAAACATGTTGTTCTAAGTGATGTAAATCTGAGAATGCAGAGATAGTTACCAATTTCTATTGAGAAAAGACATGATAATCATATGCGAGGTTATTTTATACCTTTTCATGAATCAGCAGTTTAAACTAGGCATAGTTAAGTAAATGTAAACGAAATCCTAGAGCATGGTATCTAGTATGCAACACGTGAATTTAGGGTGGCTAGGATATAATTTCAGGATGCACCGGATTCCTAAAGCATGATTTCTAAAATGCACATAGAATTATAGAGTTGTTAAGCATGATTCATGAATGCACAGGAGTATTAATTTTATTAGCTAAGGAGCAGGATTTCTAAGTGGTAGGCACAAGCATAAATTGAGGTATGTTGTATGTTAAATCAGTAAACATGAAAAAGCCTTAAAGACATGATATCTAATGCATGTTTGGCATGTTTATCCTAAGCATGGGTTCTAATGCAGATATAGGAAATGTAAAGCTTAAGGCATGATGTCTACCCAGTGGCATCAATAAAATTATATAGCTATCCCCTCCCATTTCAGTAGCCATCCCCAATATTCATTTACAAATAAATATTACAGACCAGCTGAATAAATTACGTAAATAGATAAAAGAAAAGAAGAATTTAAACTATAGAGAGCCTGAAAACTGGCCCAGACTTCCAGAACCTCAAGTGCCCAAATGTTTCATAACCTTTCTCATATCCGGCTGTGTCAGAGTTCCCTAAGGACCTCAAGGGATCCCGGGCAGTGCTCACACCCAGATTTCATTACCATAATTGAGTAAGTGCAGTGTGGAAGGGCCAGCTCTAATGCATCAGAGTTCAGAGAGATCTCATAGGGATCCCTAAGCATTTACACATTAGAGGGTCAGAACTTAAATATCTAAGAGTAGAGTGAGAGTGCTTGACATAGCTTTGAAAAGATCGCGTAGGAAAACAGTTTGAAAAGAGACTTGTTTGAAAGATTTTGTAAAGAACTACAGAGTTATGTAGTAAAACAGTTTTTAAAAAGAGAGTAGAGTAGCAAGCAACAGTCCAGACATAGCACCCAAAACAAGTTCATGCACAACCAAAGAACACAGAACCAAGCCAGGTTCAGCAACACCAAACAGGGGTAATGGGGGATTGGGGATACATAAGGCACATAGGTAAGAACATATTTTCAGGAACACTTAAGTACAGAATCAACAATATGCTAGGGGGCATCCAGGGATCAAGGATATAACATAAACTTTAGCATTACTCAGAACCGAATAACATAAGGTACAAATTATTTTGCCACAGAAAAGTTCATGCCAATAATCAGAGAAGCATAATTAAGGCAGAATCATATTTAGGTATACTAAAAAGGGGATAGCATTTCATAAGCATGCTGAGTCTAAGGGAGGGGAGTACATAACATGCTAAGTGAACAACAGTGCAAGAAGGTCAAGTGCAGACATCACAACAAAACCATATGTAAAAACATATTAGAAACATGGTGAATTGAAGTACTAAAAGAAACATATTGTTTTTGAAACTTAAACTGAAATTAGGACATACCAGTATAGGAGATAGCAAACACAGACTGAAGAATAGGGGGTAGCATAATCAGCCTTGGCTTGCAGCTGGCTGATAATAGCAAGTAACCAGAAGGAGAGAAGAAGAGAGTATTTTTGTATACGAGAGAGTTTTGAGCAATGTGTTCGTGTGTTTTATAATGAAGACTAAGGTACTTATAGTTTTAAAACATGCAGAAGAATAAGGTAAAAATAATAGTTTAGCAGTAATTATAGAAGTATATACTAATTAGAATCAAAATAGTATAAAGGTTTCCCTTAATTATGGAATCATACTCAAACGGTAATAGACATGTGATAAAATAAGGAAAGAGAATCGTATGAGGCTGAGTATAGGAAATTAAGGAAACAACATAGGTATAATACAAGTATATCACATGTAAATGAGACTAGATTCATCATGCTTTAATTAAGTAAAATGCTTAAAATCAGCTAACAGCATAATTGACCATAGAATAAGGTCAGAAAATATTTGACAAGTTAAAATCAGTATAGAATATTACAAAAATCAGTGAATGATCAATCACAAAGATTCAGGGATTCACAAATAGCACTGATTTAACATAACCTTGTGAGAATAAGCGTAAGAAACATATAATAGATAAAATCAGAACCCTAAGAAGACGAGTAGGGTAGAAATCATATAAAAATCTGGGATTCATATAGTGCATAGTCCAAATTAACAGACTGGACATGATGTAGGCAGAATAAGTGAAGAATCAAAAACATTGATGGACAAAGTAGGATAAAGTCGAAGAAAATCAGAACTAGCACAAATTTCTGAGAATAAACACATAATAGGCAGGTATAGTCGAAGTCAAAAACCCTAACAAGCAAACATAGGTAAAAATCACAAAATCACAGAGTGTTCATGAGAAACCAGTACACATACAGATTAGGTGAACATATTATCGAAAACAGACTCAGAAACTTGGGGTTTTCAACATAATAACTCAGATAAAAAGAGAAAACTCAAATAACCGGTTAAACATAGTGAAAATCATAGATTAATACTAAAATCAGAAGGGAAAGCATTTTTTTTTTTTGAAAAGGGGTTGAGAACCCTAGTTTGAAGATGAAGAGATGCTTTAGAAAATCGGAGATTCTTTAAGAAAATAGAAAAATAACTCAAAATATACCCAGATCTATTGCAGATCTAAGAAATCCGGTGTTAAATTAGGGTTTCAGAGAGAGAACCCAAAGAGAAAGAGAGAATGGGCTAAGAAACCACAGGTTCTAGCCGGAGATGGGAGGATCTTACTCAGATGGCCATGGACGGCCTGAAAATGACATGAAAGCCATGGGAGGTGAGCACGGACCCCTGGGGGTGGATGAATAACCAACCATTCCCTTGAGGACCTCAGGGATGCAAGAATCGAGCCATAGAGAGGAGCCATAGAGGCTAGAGGGGTAGGGAACCGCCATTGTTACCGGCGAACCAGAGAATGGTGAGGGATTTAGGGTTTGATGCAGAGAGGATTTGAGAGAGAAGGAGAAGGGGTTACGGCGGATAGCAGGTGAGGGAAATGAGAGAAGTGAGGGTTTGGGAGGGGGTCGTTTAGATTAATTATGGAAAGGGTAAATCTGGACCGTTGATCTGAGTGATCAACGGTCAGGATTGAAGTGGGGTATTGGGTTGGGTGGACTTAGGTGTTGGGCCTGGGATATTTGGGTCAATTAATTGGGTTGGGATCATATTGATTTAGTCTATAATTGAAAATAAAAGTGGCTAGTTATTAAATACCCAATTAAATAAAATAATTTATAAAATAGTTGTTAATTATAAAAAATAAATTTCATGCGTAGAAAATAATTAAGAATGATTACTTAGTATTTAAAATATAAATGATTAATTTCTGGATAAAAGATAGTATAAAATCGTATGATTGGGCTATAATTGCAAAGTTATTGCAATTATAGCAAAAAGGTGACAATCTGGCTAATTATGAAATAGTTTGGCCTTAATAGGACCAAAATAATTAATGAAACCCAGAAATGCTTTTGAAATCATTTTGTAATGCAATTTCATAATTATTTATTAAAAATAAAATGCTGGATAGATTAATACAAATATAGGAAAATTGTGGAAAAATATCAATTACTATTGATACATGATTTTCAAGCTATATCTGCAAATTTAAAATATTTTGAGGAAAAATTGGATATCAACAGTTGTCCCTCTTTACCCGGAAAGGATGAAAGAGTTTGTCGGGTAAAGAAATGATGGCCGATTTTGACCGAGCGAAACGGTTTGGAGAGATTTAGGCCGCACCCTGGTTTCTGAGCTGCCTACATATCCCTAGTTTTAGTGGAATCAGGCCCTATTTCCGAATGCATCGGTGAAGCATACCGATGAAGTTATCATAAGATGGACACGACCTTTAGGGATGAGCGAATGAACGGTTGCGGGATATCAAGTTTGATATGGTTGGGAAGACTGGAGCGGGATTGCTCCTATTGGGGTAGCCGATGCTCGCCTAGTTACCTGCAAATACAAGCAATACAGGCGTATACTACATAAATTTAAACATGATGCAAGTTCCCATTGGACTATAAAAGTTGTCTTTGGACGGTTAGCAATGACGTCCTTAGACCATGATGTCCTGGGCCATGAATTGCTTAATGAGATTCACAGGCCATGGAATGATGTTCTCGGGCCATGAAGATGGTGCCTCCGAACTATGATTCCTTTGAATAATGATGTGCAAATTGCGAGAGATCCTCAGGCCATGACATGGTGTCTTCCGGCTATGAGAATGATGTCGCTAGACTATGACGCCTTTGGACAGATTGGCGATATTTCAGCCCATGAGATGCAATAATATGATGTTGACAAGATAGAGCTTAGTCTTGCAAATTGAAGGGCAGATCATAGTCCGAGAGAGAAGCAAAGTGAATAATGCTCGAGAGACAGCTCTTAGTCTCGGGGAAAAGGTAAATTGGAGGCATATCTTAGCCTCATGCAGATAGGAAGGCAGCGATTAGCCTTATGCAAATGGGAGGTAGAGCTTAACCTCGTGCAAAAATGGAGACAGAGCTTAGTCTCATGCAAATGAAGGCAGAGCTTAGCCTTATGCAGACGGAAGGCAGATGATTAGCCTTATGCAAATGGAGGTAGAGCTTAACCTCATGAAAGTGAGGACAGAGCTTAGCCTTATGCAGACGGAAGGCAGATGATTAGCCTTATAAAAATGGAGGTAGAGCTTAACCTCATGCAAGAGAAGGCAGAGCTTAGCCTCATGCAGACGGAAGGCAGATGATTAGCCTTATGCAAATAGGAACAAACAACAAATGCTAGTAGAATTTCTTAGTTGGTAATAGCTTGTGGTATTGCGATTGTTGTGAGAAATGTGACTATGGAGCATGTTCGCCCTTTTGTGCTGATAGTAAACTTTGCATTTGCGACTGTGTTGAAGTTTGTGACTTTGAAACCTGTTTGTTTTCTTATTCCTGCATCCAAAGAAAAATCGTGAGATCTATAGGTGGGGAAGTTTGGTTCGTATCTCCGCTTGCTTTACTTGCTTCGCTCTGCTTGGTCTGATGATTCTGTTTGTGTCATCGGGGTAGCGTTTGGCTAAACAAAGCTATATTTTGAAAATGTATGCATGATTTTGCAAAGACATAGTATAAAATATGTTTTAGGAAATTTAAATGAACCGACGACCGTGACACGGTTCCAGACGTTGCAACCTTTCATGCTACGAAATTTTGAGGGTCCTCCTCAAAATTCTGCCCCAGTTAGGTGGTTGACGATTCTGACCGTTGTACATGCTGCGATCGGCTGAGCTTGCTTCGGAATTTTGAGGGTCCTCCTCAAAATTCTGCCCCAGTTAGGTGGTTGACGATTCTGACCGTTGTACATGCTGCGATCGGCTGAGCTTGCTTCGGAATTTTGAGGGTCCTCCTCAAAATTCTGCCCCAGTTTCCAATTGCGGGGGAGATGATATTTTTATTGAATTATGACCGAACCCATAGGGCTGCCTACATATCCCATATTAAACGGGATTCAGGTCAGGCGTAGTTCCATTTACATCTTTAAAGAAAAGCATAGAGTTACTCATAGTATCGCTTGACTACATCTTAATTGATTGGCTTTGGCCAAACTTCTCCGTCCATTTCTGCAAGTATGAGAGCTCCTCCTGTCAATACTCGGTGAACCATATACGCACCTTGCCCCGGTGTGAACTGTCTTGGCTTGACTCTCTTGTTGAAGGCTCTGGAAATTCTATTCTAATAAAGTTGACCACGACATATTGCATTCATCCTTTTCCCATCTATGAGGACCAACTGCTCGTAGCGGTCTTTTATCCATTCTGCGTCGCTGAGCTCAGCTTCTTGTATGATTCTTAAGGAAGGGATCTCCACTTTGGCAGGGATAACAGCTTCCGTACCATAAACCAGTAAATAAGGAGTTGCCCCAGTTGATGTGCGGGTTGTGGTGCGGTATCCCAGTAAGGCGAATGATAATTTTTCATGCCACTATTTGTGCTTTTCTATCATCTTTCTCAATATCTTTTTGATGTTCTTGTTGGCGGCCTCCACAGCTCCATTCATTTGTGGTCTATAGGCGGTGGAATTCTTGTGCTTGATTTTGAAAGTCTCGCACATGGCTTTCATCAGATCACTGTTGAGATTGGAGTCGTTGTCGGTGATGATTGACTCCGGAACCCTGAACCGACAAATGATACGGTCACGGACAAAGTCTGCCACGACTTTCTTAGTCACTACTTTGTATGATACCGCTTCAAACCATTTGGTGAAGTAATCAATAGCTACTAGGATGAACCTGTGTCTATTTGAGGTTGTGGGCTTGATTGGTCCAATAACATCCATTCCACAGGCCACGAACGGCCAAGGTGAGCTTGTTGCATTGAGCTCATTTGGGGGTACCTTTATCATATCTGCATGTACCTGACATCGATAAAATTTTCGGACATATTGGATGCAGTCCGTTTCCATGGTCATCCAGAAGTAACCGGCTCTGAGTATTATTTTTGCTAGGACAAAACCATTCATGTGTGGACTACAGGTCCCAGCATGTATCTCTTCAAGTAGCCTGGAGGCTTCCTTTGCATCGACACATCTTAATAATCCCAAGTCAGGAGTCCTCCTGTACAGGTTTCCTCCACTGAGAAAGAAATTATTGGACAATCTCCGGAGCGTGCGTTTCTGAGTGTGATTTGCAAGCTCTGGGTACTCTCCCATTGACAAATATTCCTTGATGTAGTGGAACCATGGTCTCCTGTCTTCTTTTTCTTCAATGTGGGCACAGTATGCTGGTTGGCTATAGATATTTATTGGAATAGGATCAATGAATTTCGTATCTGGGTGCTTTATCATGGATGATAGAGTGGCCAATGCATCGGCAAACTCGTTCTGAATTCTGGGGACGTGCCGAAATTCTGTCTTTGTGAACCTTTTCCTCAATTCCTGCACATGGTGCAGATATGGAAATATCTTGGAATTCTTGGTAGCCCATTCTCCTTGTACTTGGTGTATTAGCAGATCTGAGTCACCAATTAATAGCAACTCCTGGATATTCATGTCAATGGCCATATTGAGCCCTAAGATGCAGGCCTCATATTCTGCCATATGATTGGTACAGGGGAATCTGAGTTTGGCAGATACCGGGTAGTGTTGACCTGTTTTCGATATCAGGACAGCTCCAATACCGACTCCTTTGAAATTGGTTGCTCCGTCGAAGAACATTCTCCACCCGTCATAGGATTCTGCAATGTCTTCCCCTATGAATGACACTTCTTCATCGGGAAAATACGTTTTCAGGGGTTCGTATTCTCCTCCCAAGGGATTCTCGGCAAGATGATCTGCCAGTGCTTGCCCCTTGAACGCTTTCTGAGTCACATAGACAATGTCGAACTCACTCAGCAGGATTTTCCATGGCCAGTTTGCCAGTGGGCATGGGCTTCTGAAAGATATATTTCAAGGGATCCATCCTTGATATGAGATACGTTGTGTAGGCACAAAAGTAATGCCTCAGCTTCTGGGCTACCCAGGTTAGAGCACAGCAGGTACGTTCCAGTAGAGATACCGTGCCTCATGTGGAGTTAACTTCTTACTCAGATAATAAATATCCTGTTCCTTTATTCCTGTCTCGTCGTGCTGCCCCAGAACGCAGCCAAAAGCTCCATTTAATACCGCAAGGTTGAGTAGCAAGGGTCTACCTGGCTCTATCGGGACCAAGACTGGTGATGTTGACAAGTATTCCTTGATTCTGTCGAAAGCCTTTTGACAATCCTCGGTCCATTAGGTCGCGGCATCTTTCTTTATCATCTTGAAGATTGGTTCACATGTAACCGTGGACTGGGCTATGAATCGGCTAATGTAGTTAAGGCGTCCCAGGAAACTCATCACATCTTTCTTGTTCTTTGGTGGTGGCAATTCTTGGATGGTTTTGACCTTTGATGGACCCAGTTCTATTCCTCGGCGGCTGACGATGAACCCAAGCAATTTCCAGTAGGAACTCCGAATGCACACTTTGCGAGGTTTAACTTCAAGTTGTACTTTCACAGCCTGTCGAAGAATTTTCTCAAATCTTCTGTATGGTCGGTGTCTCTCTTGGACTTGACGATGACGTCATCCACATACACCTCAATTTCTTTATGTATCATATCATGGAAGATAGTGGTCATAGCTCTCATATAGGTGGCCCCGGCATTCTTTAGGCCGAACGACATCATCTTATAACAGTAAACTCCCCACGGCATAATGAAATCCATTTTCTCAGCGTCTTCCTCGTCCATCCAAATCTGGTGGTAACCAGCAAAACAATCCATGAACGATTGAAGCACAATTGTCAATCAAGATGTGTATGTTCGGGAGAGGAAAATCATCCTTCGGACTGACCAGGTTGAGATCCCGGTAGTCAACACAAACTCTGACCTTTCCATTTTTCTTGGGTACTGGCACGATGTTGGCTAACCATGTCAGATATTCAACTACCCTGAAAAACCTTGGCGTTGTTTGCTTGGTAACTTCCTCTTTGATTTTCAGACTCATATCAGACTTGAATTTTCTGAGCTTCTGCTTTACTGGAGGGCACATTGGATTGGTTGGTAACTTGTGAGACACAATGGATGTACTTAGATCAGTCATGTCATCGTACGACCATGCAAATATGTCTTCATACTCTTTCAAGAATTGTGTGTATTCCACTTTCTCTGATGGCGATAGATGAATGCTGATGCGAGTTTATTTGATATTTTCTGAATCTCCCAGGTTGACTATCTCGGTTTCGTCCAGATTGGACTTAGGTCTATTTTCAAAATCCTCAACTTCTATGATAATTTCATCGGTTATGGTATCTTCTTCTTCTGAATCATTGTCCTTTTGTTGAATTGTCTCATTGCATGTCACAGTCATTGGTTCATCAAGACAGGAAATAGTAATGATGTAAGATAAAATAATGAGAGAAAATGATAATAAATGAATACAGATTCGTTGAAACATAAAAGTGATTTTCGAATGTTTTGGAACATTGGAGATTTTATTGGAAAATGCAAAAAATGGAAATGCGGAAAAGGAAATCATTAGAAAAATGAAATAAACAATGTTTGTTCAGCCTTGCTACCCCGGGACTCGTCGGGTCGTGGATGGTCTGACAGTCCACTTCTTGAGAAACGATCCCTTGCTCACAGCTTGGATGGTAGGGCCTTCCTCCTCCTTCTCCTCCTCCTCCTCAACAATAACACAGCAGTCCATGCCATCATCTTCCAGGAATAGATCTTTCAAAGTTGTCAATGCTTCTTCCTCCTCCGACCCCCATATTATGTCGGCTTGCTGGAAGGTCTGCTCCAAATGGGGTATCGGCTTTTCCAATGTATAGTAAGGACCGCGCCATGGTGGCGACCAGTTCTCATACTCTTTCCATGTGTATTTGTAGCCCAGCCCAAAAGTGGTTCCATGGTGCTTCAACTGTATTGGTTTGGAAATCCCCTGAAGATTTTTCCCGAGTCCTCTGATAGGCTCGTATCCACTCCAGTTCAGTATGATTTCGATCTTACTGTCCTACCATTTGTCTTTATCTACTGCATTGACCCGTTCAATGTGGTGGTAATTCTCTCCACCCAACCTTCTTCTACCTTCAATCACCAGGATGGTGTGGCGACCATAGATAGGATTGCTTCCGTCTTCATGGATGATCACTTCCTGGTGGTTCTATTCAAATTTTACCACCTGATGCAATGTTGACGCTACAGGACCAGCGACATGTATCCACGAACGTCCCAACAACAGATTATAGGATGCCGATATGTCTATCACCTGAAATTCAATTTCAAACCATGTAAGTCCCATCTGCAGACAAAGATTGATTTTGCTGATGGTAGACCTCTGAGAACCGTCGAAAACCTTTACATTCATAGGTCCTTCTTTGATCTCGTGCAGTCCCTTGCCCAATTTCTTGAGTGTCGTCAATGGGCAGATATTGAGGTTGGATCCCCCGTTGATCAGAATCCTGGTGATGAAGTAGTCCTCACATTGCATAGTGATGTGCAACGCTTTGTTATGACTTAGCCCTTCAGGCGGCAGCTCATCCTCATGGAAGGTAATCTTGTGACTTTCTAGTACTTGACCTACCATATTGGCCACTTCCCCACTAGTTATGTTATTTGGCACATATGCCTCGTTCAGCACTTTCATCAAAGCATTCATGTGTGTCTCTGAATTCTGCAGCAATGACAGAATAGATATCTGGGCTGGGGTTTTGTTCAGTTGATCGATGACAGAGTATTCCCTGGCCAGCACCTTTATCCAAAGATCATCTAGGCCTGTCTCAATGATAGGTGGTCTGTTGGAAGAATTCTTGTTAGACTCTACCAAGTGTTTAGGTGTATAGACCCTGCCGATTCCTTGTCATCCCCTGTGCAGCACCAACTTCTTCTATCTTGACTTTACCCTTCCTTCTTGCTTCAGCCGTGTAATCCCAAGGTACGGTCTTATTGTTGAAAGGTGGTGCGGTTTACACAGTCATTGTGATTGGTGCATCTACTTTACTTCAAATGGAATGGGTGCCTTAGCAGGCGGCATGACTTCAAACTCGAATGGCAAATGCATGTTTGCAAGGAGCGTCATTTCAATCTTGAATGGGATTGATGCAGTTACCTCGACGTCTACGGATGGCTGAATATGGACTATGATAGGATTAAGAGTGACTGTTGGCTTCTTTGGGTCATCACCTTCTATGATTAACCCGATTGACCCCTCTGGGTCCCAATCTTCTTCTATCTCTATCATGTTGACACCTCTATGGTCTGGAAGCGGAGTGTTGCGAAAATTGGGACTAGACTCCTTTGCTTGGATTACCTTGTTGTCAATCATAGACCGGATCTTATCTTTTAATGAACGACATTCATCAATTGTATGCCCCTTCATGCCGGAATGGTATGCACAAGTCTTATTTGGGTTAACCCATTGGGATGGATTTTCACGGGTTATATCAGGGATGGGAGTGACATAACCATCGACTTTTAATCTTTCATACAGTTGGTTGATAGGTTCAGCAATGGCAGTGTATTGTTTAGGAGATCTGCGATCAAAGTTGGGTCGAGGTCTCGGGAAATTTTGGCGAGTAGGGGGTGATTGGAAATGAGATGGCTGAGAGTTGTAGGTATGATAAACGATCTGGTTGGGAATATCTGGGGAAGTAGACTGATATGTAGACGGCGGAGATGGCTGATATGTTGGTGGAGGTGCTGACTGATAGGTGGGCGAGGGTGCTTGATAGGTGAATTGGGAAGTTCGGTATACCAACGGGGATTTGGGTCCCTGTGCAACCATTATCGTTCCTACATCTTTCTTCTTGGATATACCACCAGACTGCAAGGCTTTGTTGGTGGCTTGTAGGGCCTCAAAGTTAGTGACCATTCCACTCTTGATACCTTCTTCAATTTTCTCACCCAGCTCGATGATGTTAGATAATTTGTGGTTTTCGATCACCATTAACCTCTCATAATACTGTGGATCTTGTTCCCGGACGAAGAATTTGTTCATTTGTTCTTCCTCTAGGGCAGGCCTGACCTTGGCTGCTTCAGATCTTCAGCGAGCGGCATATTCACGGAAAATTTCAGTGGGCTTCTTTTTAAGGTTCTGGATGTAGAACACGTCTGGTGTATTTTCCGTATTGAAACTGAACCGGTCCATGAAGTCTGATGCCATACTTACCTAGTCGGACCACTTCTTAGGGTTTTGACTGATGTACCAAGACAAAGCATCTCCTGTGAGGCTCCTCATCAACAATTTCATGCGAATCTTTTCGTCTCTTCCTACTCCCACCAATTTATCACAGTAACTTATCAGATGGACCCTGGGATCACCTGTACCATCGAATATTTTGAACTTAGGAGGTTTGTAACCCTCCGGTAGCTCAACATCGGGCTGTATGCAGAGATCTTCGTAGTTCAAACCTTCGACTCCCTTACTCCCTTCAACGCCCTGAACTCGACTAGTCAGCTTCTTGAGTTCCTCGGCCAAATTCTTAATGAGCATATCCTTCTCACTGGATTTAGATAGGTAAGCAATGTGTTGGGTGGAGTGAGGTAGAGTCTCCACATATATGGGGTTGTTCTGATGACCTGGTGTTTGAGCATAGAGGTGATCACTTGCGGAGTTCTGCGGTTCAGGGATAGTCAGTGGGGTATCTCTTGGAGCGTGGAAAGTGTTGTGCTGGTGATGTGGTGGGATAATTTGATTTTTCGGTGGAGTTATATGATGATAAGTTATGGGAGGGTTTTGTTTGTTTGGGGTGTTCTGAGGAGGTATGGAATCTTGAGTGACATTTGGGACACCGAGTGAGAAGGATAAATTTGCCAAGCTCCGGACATGCTCAAGATCCCCTTGGAGTTTCAACAACCTTTGCTCGAGTTGTATCATAGCCTCATTATGAACCTGAGTACCTGGATTTTCAGTGGTTTTTGTTTGTTCCACTGGGGTTGTGTTTTCTTGTCTGATGTTGCTTGAATCTTCCATTTTTCCTTTGCCTTTTCTTATTTCTTTAGGCGGTCTAGGAAGAGGAGAAGGCGTAGGGCCCCTGGATCTTGTGTAGTATGACGATGATGCCAGAATGCACAAACCAACCTTTAGGGAGGGGAATAATCAAAAGAAACAAATAAACAAAAGGTAGCCAAGTCAGTGAGGATCATGAGAAAATATTGCAGTATTTAAACACATAGTGCAGGAATAAAAACGTGTCCTAATTTGGGAGCCTCGTTGTGCCAGAGGTAGGCCTAGCGACAAGTTGATTTTGGAGAACTTAGATGCAAAAATTCCTCATTTCATTAATGTAAAATAGATGAGTCCAAAATGACACTAAAATAATAAGCAGGAAATAAAGTCACTAATGGCACTTGGCCTAATTACATTGGTAAAAGCAATAAAAAGGAAACCTAGACTACTTAGTCCCCGAAGGACCTTCCCCAGGCTTGGTCTTCTTGGTTCTGTCAATCAGGTTCCCCAGGTCGTGCATGTCCAACAGCAGGTATACCCTTGCTAGATGCCCTCATTCGTTTCCCTCAACATTCTAGTAGTCGGCGACCCTTTTTCTTGTCTTTGCTTCTAGCTCCATCAGACCCTGCTCCAAATATTCCCACCTTTCACTAGATTTGACGGCCCTTTCCTTCCACTCATTGATCAGTTAGTCTTTTGTTGCTCCAGATGCTCGGCCTCGGACTCACGAACCCTTTTGCGCAGATTATTGTATTTCACCTGAGCCTCAGCCGCTTCGTCTATGACCCTGTTTGTACGGATGCCTGGCTCAACTATCCCTGTTATGATGTCTTCCAACCATGATCGGTAAAAGCGTACATGAGCTGCATGGTATCTCTCGGGATCGATGGTGTCCTTTTCTATAATAACCTTGAGATGCCACAGATGCTGAGCTTCACATTTGTACTGGATATCGTCGTCCTGAAAATCTGCCCTGTAATGACTCATTTTGGAGACTCGCGGTATAACTCGCCTGTCTCATGACCCTGATGGAACATAGGGATATATGACCCTTAAACCAATCAACACCAGGTGCGTAGCGTCCCTCGATCTGATGATGAATTTACTAGTAGGGAACCATTTGAACATCCATTGAACCTGGTCCTCGGTCAAATTATCAAAAAATTGCGCCCATTCTGTAGCATTTTCTGGTTGAGCAAGCCTATCAGGGATGTAGGCCATCCTCTTAGGGTGGTGGAAGGCTATATGATCATTCCACGCCCTTCGTGGAAATTCCTGACGATATTGGCCTCTCTGGAGATTTTCCAATAACCAAACCTGTAGTAGCAGATTGCAACCCTCAAAGTGTTTGGCCCCCTTCTGGCAGCGGTCCAAGGCTCGGTATATGTTTGCTATGATCATAGGGACAATGGTATATGTTTGCCCGTTGATCCCTTCCATTAAGGTTTTGGCTACCATAGCCAGTCTAGTGTGAATTCGGTCTCCTTTGCTTGGAAACACCATCAGACCCAAGAAGCAAACAACGAACACAAAAACCCTGCGGTGAATATGACCCAAGGAAGTAATAGATAACTCGTCGTGGAAGATACAGTAGGATTTGCTATGGTCGTATCGTTCATAGATATAATCAAAAGGTATGTAGGACTCTTCCAGGCACTCTAAGCCATCGTTCTTCTTCAAACCCATCATTTTCAGTAACCCCCTAGCGGCACGGTTCTCCGATACCAACAAACTTGGACTGTCCCAAGGTAATCCCGCAAATCCCCCTATCTCCTCCAAGAGGGGGGTCATTTCTATGTTGCCAAAATGGAACACAGACCTTTCTCTGTCCCAGAACAAGTGGTTGCTTTGATCAACATGTTGTTTGGTTGAATATCCAGTAAAGAGGGCAAGTTCCCGAGGACCCTCTTCATATGGTCTTTGTCACTAGGCGAGAGGTCTTCCCACCAATACAGCAATAGTGGTGGTATTCTTAGGACCATGCCGAACCTGGGGACTTCATGCCTCATTTTCTACAAAATAGATAAGGTTAGACCCTTACCACTGCCAGACATCAACTATTTATACACTTATGATTAGCATGCATGCATTTAGTTCTCCAAATAAATGCACAGAACGTGACTGCGTCCGTTGGGATTATGAAAAACCCGGTGGACTTTTGGATAAGGCTGTCTTAAAGGGTTATCATGCGGAAGACACGTTAACCCGGCTAGGTTTGACCATGATGCATGCACAATATAACAGAGTAAGGTTTCTATGGGGTTTTAGATTGGTACCCTCAAGCGAACAACTTGAGGGGGAAAGGCACGAAAATAAGCCTTTCCGAATTTAGGGGTGATATAAAATGGAAGGGCGCAAACACTCATCAAGCATTGCTATAGGATTTGTATAGGCACGAGTGGAATATGATGTTGAGCATGATTTATGAAACAATAAATGAGCAATAAAATCATGTTTCCATGTATTTGCACGTTATGAAAGCGGTAAATACAACAGTTATAATTGAAGAAGCAGTTACAAAGGAAAACAAAAAGAAACATGTCAGTTTTGATTCTGAAAAGAATAAATACTTGAAAGAGATAAACAATTAATGGCACATAAAGGGGGGAAGGGAAAGTTCTCAAGTATTAACAAAGTAAACACAAGTTCACAAAGTAGTTTGGAGAATGGTAAAAGCCTAGGATAATCCCCAGCAGAGTCGCCATGTTGTCGCACCCCCTCTTTCCTCCCCTTTCGGTTCGGTCAGGGTATTCGACATTATTGGGACAACTCGTTTCCTTTTGGGAAAGGGGTAAGGAATTGAAGAGTTACCACCTAACGAGTTAATATGCGTTAGGGAACCTACTAAAGGTTATTTACAAACACAGATTAGATAACCAGAGATAGGGTAAGGGCTTGAAATTACTTCAAGGGGAAGGTGTTAGGCACCCCTCGAAGTCCACAACTGCGGTTCCCTGCAAACAAACTTTGTGAACAGATAGAATATAAGCAATAAACACATAGGTAAATAGATGAAGGTTTTGAGAAGATTTGCAGTCCAAGCACACATATGTGCTTAAGTTTAAAATATTTAAAGTCTAAGAACATATACAAAGTTCTGGAGGTTTTAAAATCTAAGAATATATGTGTATGGGATAGGGGGGTCCTAGGTTGTTTATCCTATAGGATCACATCAATACAATGCCCTGTAATCACTCCTCAGAAGAGGGGATACTCGTGACATTAGCGCACCGGATATCATATCCATGTCTACCATTTTCCCACCCTTTATCGGTTATTAAGCGAGTTTATTTAACGACCTCTATGCGTGTTGTTACCCGTCCCTTCTTAATGGCCCTGGAGGAATTTAGGACCTCTAAATATAGGCAGTTCTAGACAAAACTCCCTAAGGTTCAAAGAATAAAATTCTATGTGATAGGTAAGAACAAATAGGACTTTATAAATAAATGCGGAAAAGCAGTTTAAAAGGCTCAGATTTACCTCCACAGATATTGCACATAAACAGCACGTCTCAAACACAAAATAAGAGGCAGTTTTATTAGACAGAATCCTAAGACAGGATATCTAAGTGAATATCAATGCACAGAAGTACGCAGCTTGTTTATAAACTCAATAGCAAGGACTTAATCAGCTTGCCTACTGGTTTAAAAAAACATGTTAGCCCTTAGGCAGCAAACGCAATCAAAACGGTATTCAGTTTTAAGAGATTGATTACATAAGTCTTGCTTAGGCGTGGGTTTGTGCATAGTGACTACCAGAATTATTAAACAGTTTAGAGGTTGTTTTACCTAAAACATGTTGTTCTAAGTGATGTAAATCTGAGAATGCAGAGATAGTTACCAATTTCTATTGAGAACAGACATGATAATCATATGCGAGGTTATTTTATACATGTTCATGAATCAACAGTTTAAACTAGGTGTAGTTAAGTAAATGTAAACGAAATCCTAGAGCATGGTATCTAGTATGCACACGTGAATGCAGGGTGGCTAGGATATAATTTCAGGATGCACAGGATTCCTAAAGCATGATTTCTAGAATACACAGAGAATTACAGAGTTGTTAAGCATGATTCATGAATGCACAGGAGTATTAATTTTATCGCCTAAGGAGTAGGATTTCTAAGTGGTAGGCACAAGAATAAATTGAGGTATGTTGTAAGTTAAAGAAGTAAACATGAAAAAGCCTTAAAGAGATGATATCTAATGCATGTTTGGCATGTTGATCCTAAGCATGGATTCTAATGCATATATAGGAAATGTAAAGCTTAAGGCATGATTTCTACCCAGTGGCATCGATAAAATTATATAGCTATCCCCTCCCATTTCACCAGACATCCTCAATATTCATTTACAAATAAATATTACAAACCAGCTGAATAAATTACGTAAATAGATAAAGGAAAAGAAGAAGTTAAACTATAGAGAGCCTGAAAACTGGCCCAGACTTCCAGAACCTCAAGTGCCCAAATGTTTCATAGCCTTTCTCATATCCGGGTGTGTCAGAGTTCCCTAAGGACTTCAAGGGATCCCGGGAAGTGCTCACACCCAGATTTCATAACCATAATCTAGTAAGTGATGTGTGGAAGGACCAACTCTAATGTATCAGAGTTCAGAGGGATCTCATAGAGATCCCTAAGCAGTCACACATTAGAGGGGAAGAACTTAAATATCTAAGAGTAAAGTGAGAGTGCTTGACATAGCTTTGAAAAGATTGAGTAGGAAAACAGTTTGCAAAGAGACTTGTTTGAAAGATTTTGTAAAGAACTACAGAGTTATGTAGTAAAATAGTTTTTGAAAAGAGAGTAGAGCAGCAAGCAACAGTCCAGACATAGCACCCAAAACAGGTTCATACACAGCCAAAGAACACAGAACCAAGCCAGGTTCAGCAACACCAAACAGGGGTAATGGGGGATTGGGGACACATAAGGCACATAGGTAAGAACATAGTTTCAGGAATACTTAATTACAAAATCAACAATATGCTAGGGGGCATCCAGGGATCAAGGATATATCATAAACTTTAGGATTACTCAGAACCGAATAACTTAAGGTACAAATTGTTTTGCCACAGAAAAGTTCATGCCAATAATCAGAGAAGCATAATTATGGCAGAATCATATTGAGGTATACTAAAAGGGGGATAGCATTTCATAAGCATGTTGAGTCTAAGGGAGGGGAGTACATAACATGCTAAGTGAACAATAGTGAAAGCAGGTCAAGTGCAGACATCACAGCAAAACCATGGGTAAAAACATATTAGAAACAGGATGAATTGAAGTACTAAAAGAAACATATTGTTTTTGAAACTTAAACAGAAATTAGGACATACCAGTATAGGAGATAGCAAACACAGACTGAAGAGTAGGGGGTAGCATAATCAGCCTTGGCTTGCAGCCGGCTGATAATAGCAAGTAACCAGAAGGAGAGCAGAAGAGAGTATTTTTGTATACGAGAGAGTTTTGAGCAATGTGTTGTGTGTTTGATAATGAAGACTAAGGTACTTATAGTTTTAAAACAGGAAGAATAATAAGGTAAAAATAATAGTTTAGCAGTAATTATAGAAGTATATACTAATTAGAATCAAATTAGTATAAAGATTTTCCTTAATTATGGAATCATACTCAAACGGTAATAGGTCGGTGATAAAATAAGGAAAGAGAATCGTATGAGGTTGAGTATAGGCAATTAAGAAAACAACATAGGTATAATACAAGTATATCACATGTAAATGAGACTAGATTCATCATGCTTTAATTAAGTAAAAATGCTTAAAATCAGCTAACAGTATAATTGACCATAGAATAAGGTCAGAAAATATTTCACAAGTTAAAATCAGTATAGAATATTACAAAAAACAGTGAAGGATCAATCACAAAGATTCAGGGATTCACAAATAGCATTGATTTACCATAACCTTGTGAGAATAAGCGTAATAAACATATAATAGATAAAATCAGAACCCTAAGAAGACGAGTAGGG
The DNA here is from genome assembly GCA_005239525.1 of Nicotiana knightiana. Lineage (NCBI taxonomy): Eukaryota > Viridiplantae > Streptophyta > Magnoliopsida > Solanales > Solanaceae > Nicotiana > Nicotiana knightiana. The sequence goes on from ML424753.1 coordinate 34,112, forward strand.
TTAGAGTATAGTCCAAATTAACAGACTGAACATGATGTAGGCAGAATAAGTGAAGAATCAGAAACATTGATGGACAAAGTAGGATAAAGTCGAAGAAAATCAGAACTAGCACAAATTTCTGGAATAAACACATAATATGCGGGAATAGTCGAAGTCAAAAACCCTAACAAGCAAACATAGGGTAAAAATCACAAAATCACAGAGTGTTCATGAGAAACCAGTACACATACAGATTAGGTGAACATATTATCGAAAACAGACTCAGAATCACAGATTAAAACCAAGAAACTTGGAGTTTTCAACATAATAACTCAGATAAAAAGAGAAAACTCAAATAACCGCTTAAACATAGTAAAAATCATAGATTAATACTAAAATCAGAAGGGAAAGCATTTTTTTTTAAAAAAGGGTTAAGAACCCTAGTATGAAGATGAAGAGACGCTTTAGAAAATCAAAGATTCTTTAAGAAAACAGGAAAATATCTCGGAATATATCCAGATCTATTGCAGATCTAAGAAATCCAGTGTTAAAATTAGGGTTTAAGAGAGAGAACCCAAAGAGAAAGAGAGAATCGGCTAAGAAATCATAGGTTCTAGACGGAGATGGGAGGATCTTACTCAGATGGCCATGGACAACCTGAAAATGGCATGAAAGCCATGGGAGGTGAGCACGGGCCCCTGGGTGTAGATGAATAACCAACCAGTCCCTTGAGGACTTCAGGGATGCAAGAATCGAGCCATAGAGGTTAGGGGATAGGGAACCGTCATTGTTACTGGCGAACCAGAGAATGGCGAGGGATTTAGGGTTTGATGCAGAGAGTATTTGAGAGATAAGGGGAAGGGGGTGACGGCGGATAGTAGGTGAGGTCAATGAGAGAAGTGAGGGTTTGGGAGGGGGGTCGTTTGGATTAATTATGGAAAGTGTAAATTCGGACCGTTGATCTGAGTGATCAACGGTCAGGATTGAAGTGTGGTATTGCGTTGGGTGGACTTAGGTGTTGGGCCTGGGATATTTGGGCCAATTAATTGGGTTAGAATCAGATTGATTTAGGCTATAACTAAAAATAAAAGTGGCAAGTTATTAAATACCCAATTAAATTAAACAATTTATAAAATAGATGTCAATTATAAAAAATGAATTTCATGCGTAGAAAATAATTAAGAATTATTACTAAGTATTTAAAATGCAAATGATTAATTTCTGGATAAAAGATAGTATAAAATCGTATGATTGGGCTATAATTGTAAAGTTATTGCAATTATAGATAAAATGTGCCAATTTGGCTAATTATGAAGTAATTTTGCCTTAATAGGACCAAAATAATTAATGAAACCCGAAATGCTTTTGAAATTATTTTTTAATGCAATTTCATAATTATTTATTGCAAATAAAATGTTGGATAGATTAATACAAATATAGGAAAATTGTGGAAAAATATAAATTACTATTGATACATGATTTTCAAGCTATATATGCAAATTTAAAATATTTTGAGAAAAAATTGGGTATCAACACAGTGTAGTTTCCTGAAAACTACTTTTAATTCTGTAAATTGCAACCATTGTTGGTCTTAGTCCTTATTTTTGTCTTGTCTTAGAAAATAGTTGTTCTTGAAGCTGTGGACTGTCTCTGTTCACGCTTGTTGCTTCTCAGATCGATGAGGATCTTTAACACTATCTTTGTGGCTGTCAATTGCTTATAGCAGTATTTTCATTTTTGCCTAGGTTCCGGTACGTAATTTCGACGTTTCAGTCCAACAATTGTTGCTTAGTTATTCCGATTGAGTTGCAAATTTTTATTTTTATTCATCAATATAAAGGTCCATTCGAATTCATTTGTTTCAGTATTTATTTACATTTTAAGTATACACTTTCTTTGATATATTAGTATTTTTTATTTGCTCATGACGGATTCCATTTGCTCTATGGAAAATAATTGATCTCTTTCGTATTAATTGTGTACTGATTGCGTATTATTTGGGTTATATATTGGATTTAAAGATAAATACGTTTGAGTACATGTAAGTTTGTTTGGACGATTTCTGTTAAATATGTTATGGACTTTAAATTGAGTTGTTAAATTGGATAGATGGAAAAATTGGAGTTGCAGTGAAGGATTCTCGCCTCACTCGCCCGTTTGACTTATGGCATCATCGACTTGCTTTTCAATCAAAGCGATTTCATAACCATAAAGAAAGACCTCTCTTTCGGGATCAGTCCCGTCCCTAGATGTGTGCGTGCATTTTCCGATCAAAGAAGCCCTTGAACTCACCTCCATTCAACAAAGAAATTTCACACATGAACTCTCCTCGACAGCGTACTATCCTAGACCTCTATCTATCCCGACATTGATAGAAATTCATAGTTCTAGTACTAGCATTGCGGTCCATCCATTAGTTCGATGATACTACAGTCAGAAGAATGTATAACTCTTAAGCCTCGCGATAATCCAAACCTTAGGAAAATAATCACTCGTGAACCATTGTGACTATGGGTACGGTTCCCGTGGTATAGTCATGATGCATAAACCCCAATTCAAGTGCGCGTTTCACGCGACTTGGCCATAACTTATAATAATAATAATAATAAAAATATTGTAAATCGTTGGTGCGTTTCACGTGGCACGATTCGCAATATGTACAAAAATAAACGAGTGCGCGACATTGCGACTTGTTCAAACGAATTCCATAAATATTAAATGTGGTTCAAAAAGTAAAAAATGCACAATAGGTTTCAGACGTGCAATAAATCAGATAATTAGGCCAGTTATTAACAGTTTGAGCGCCCGTGCTAAATTCACGGAACCCGGGAATGCCTAACACCTTCTCCCGTGTTAACAGAATTCCTTACTCGGTCTTCTGGTTTTCGCAGACTCTAGACAGAGTCAAATTTCCTCGATTTGGGATTTAAAATAAACTGGTGACTTGGGACACTATAAATTATTCCAAGTGGAGACTCTGATAAATAAATAATTTCATTTCGATTAATGTCACTTAAACTGAAAAAACTCCTAATCCCCCTCGGGAAAAAGGAGGCGTGACAAGATAACAGAAGATTCAGCAATTAAGATTTGTGATGCCTGAATTGCAATTGTGAATACTGTAGGACTGATCAAACCTAAGTAAGTTCTTGGCGTGACCAACTTTTTAGCCCAATCCAAACACCCTTTAAGAGTGAATTAGTGATTGCCATTGGCAATCCACCACACAAAGGGAAGTTTTCTGATTCATAAATCGTTCAAAGGAACAAGACGTTGACAATTATTACCTGAATTCTGAGAGAGGAACTTCAGTACTTCATCAATTATTATTGCCTAACAAGAAACAGTAGTTGTGTGTTGAACAATATTGCCTGAAAGATCAACCACAATGTCAATATGATCACATCAAAACAAAAGCACAGAGAATGATCACAAAGTAGATCATTTTAAGCTCAAGGAACTTGGCAACCAATGCATGGTTTTAAGGACTAAAATACTGTAGGATTGGTATTTAAATAGTTACCAAAAGCAATCCACATTTTGAGATTGATGTTTTGTTAACTGCAGAAAGCTCATCATGCATTTATGCTATTAGGATAGAACACCTTAAAGTCATGTATATACAACTTAGTGAAACTGGACAAAAATATTTCAGCTCATGAAATAATCAAAATATAGTCAACTTTTACATGCAAACTGCAATATATATTTCGACAACCTAGAGTTAATTCTTCTTTCAATATACAAACTGCTCAACTTCCAGAGCTTTTGTGATTTCCTCAACTTATTCAACCAAATTTCATTTTTAATATCTTACCATGTAAGATGAGATTCCTCCTACTCTCAAAGAACACTAGGTAAACTCATATCGATCTAAAATCTAAAAAATAAATTTACGTATTTAGAAACTACATAAAGGCAGAGATCCCATATATATTGAAAGAGCGAAGAAGAAAAAGAATATTGAAAAACTCACCAAAGAGAGTAGACGACACTTGAGAGCATCGAAGTTGAAAGAGAATTATCCCCAACTCCACGAAATCGATTAGGAACATAAATCGTTTCTTTGATTCTTCTTCTATGAAACTATCGATTAAAGAAGAGCAACGTCTTTTTCCCAAAAAACGAAAAAGATTAGGGATTTGAACATACCTGACAAATGAGATTCAGATTTTGATTTGAGGGATTTTGATTTGGCTGAAATTTTCGCTGAGGAGAGGGCCGATTCTAGAGAGAATTTGGCTGAAATGTTTGGTGAATGTTAGGGTTCTATTCGTTCATACCAAAGAGCAGGCAGATTTTGATGAATGTTAGGGTTCTGTTCGTTCATACCAAAGAGCAAGCAAGTTTTGGTGAATGTTAGAGTTCTGTTCGTTCATACCAAAGAGCAGGAAAATTTTAATTAATTAGGAAAGGTATTTTACTTTTTCTAATTATTTTAAAAGTAAAAATATATGGTATTGGAACGACTCAGTCGCTGCAAAAGAGATTTAGCAGTGACTTTCCAAAAGTCGCCACTAAAAATATGGAGCCAAAATTTTATTTTTAGCGGGACCGAAAGTTCAAGCCACATCAGAGGCGACCTAAAAAAGTCGTTGCTAAACATTAACTATCTGTAACGACTTATAAAGTCGCTGCTAATAATATAATTGTTGTAGTAACATATAGGGTCGCTGCTATATGTCGCCAATAATAATCCAATTTCTTGTAGTGATGGAGTCTTAATGAAATTAAGTCTCTGTTATAGATATTAATAATACAGACCTATTAAGTGGTTGTGAATTAAAAAAACAAACACAATTAATGTCTGAGATTTAAATGATTAAGATTCAGGCCTTCATTAAGTGCAAACAAATGAGGCCTTATTCTCTCTCAATTTAATTTCTCGTCACTATTCCTTAAGCCACGTGGAGTTACACTTGGAGCTAGATTTTTTTCTTTGCGGGTTCAATAACTTTGGCTTACATCCTTTATTTGTGATAAAAGTTCACTTAATATATATAAATTATTTATTTAGACCCTGTAAATTATATTTTCTAAAATTGAGAATCTATAAATGCAAAATTCTAACTCTATCTCTGATTACGCGTGCACTAAGTTATTCTAGTTTGTAATTCACGCTTAGAGGCCTGAGCATGGGAACTTAATGTTGTTAGTAGCTAATATAGTCGATGGAGCTAAATATTAGATGCGGAGCTCATTTTTCAACCCATTGAATTGGTTTCTATATTCGAAAAAAGAAAAAAATAGTTTCGATAAACTAGTGCTTTAAAAGGTTTTTTGGGGCGAGGTACACCAAAAATATTCTGAGGCGATGGTGTGGGGCGAAAGTCTCAAGAAGCATACGCGCATTAATTCGGGGATTACGCCCGAGCGTTTGAGGTGCGTTATTGTAGTGAGGCATAAGCCCAAAGACTTTTTTAAATTAAAATAAAATTTGTTGAATAAGTCCTTCATATAATACCTAATTCTCAAAAGTTAGCTTGTAATTACCCAAAAAATTTAAAAAGGAAGTGAAATGTATTAAATTTAAAAGTCAAGACCTTTTTTTAGTGATTGAAGCACTAATTAATGGTCGTTCCCAATTATTTATTTTGTCATCTATTCTGCTAATATCTCCCAAAAGAAATAAATATTCTTTTTTTTTAACAAATATAAAGAGAACTTCATTCTCCTTCATAGCATCAAGGTCAAAGTTCAAATTGTAGGTTAGTCACCCTTTTTGTTCCTCAATGTAAAAAATTTTATTCTTTTCGACTCAAGTTACTTGTGCTTGTAATTAACGTATAATAGGTTGATTTGACTAATTTTTTTGTGGGGATGAACTATATATATATATATATTATTTTATAAAAAATTTAAAAATTAAATATTCATAGGGCTTACGCCCGTGTCTCGGAACTTACGTCTCGCCTTACGCCCACGCATTTTAAAACACGTGTTTGAACCTTCTAGCCGAATTCAGTGTTGGAATTTAGCTCACAGCTATACATATCATGTGTATCAGGTTGGGCCGCCCAACCTAACCCATTAAGCGATGGGCGCGTAGGGGTGCTAGTCTGGGCCAATCCTTGCCCATGTTAATGAGCCGGGTTCATTGCAAAAGAGAAGTATCCGTCACAGCCCATGCCCCATTAAGCAAGTGAGATGGGTCAGGCTCGGTTTATGAGGCCTGGGTTATTTTCTTACTTTTTGCTTACTAACTAATTACCATAAAGTTCAAGTGGGTGATTTATGAAAGGTAAAGATTAAAGATTTCTGAAACATAAGAAATTCAAGGAGGTGATATATGATGTCACTTTCGGTGAATGGTGATGTGATTAAGATATGTATGGCCACTTATTGCTACTTGCTAATTAATTATGTTCTTCTTGCATAATAAATCTAGTATTGGTGGATATAAAGAGGTGCTCATTATTTCTCACATTTTACATCATACAGCATTTTCCATTGTTCTATTTCCTTTCCTTTTCATACTAAGTGCACTAATTAATTAGTTAGAAAGAAAAACTACCAAAACTTCTATCTATCCACGTCTGAAACACCATATAGAAAACACCACAAAGAAAAGAACTCAGCGTTTCAAAAGTTTTACTTTTAATTATTTTGTATAGAGTATTTTCCTATAGGTTACATGCACTATCTGAGGAAAAATCTCCTGCAAATGTTATTAGTTAGAAGAGTGGGCAATTATCTGACTAATCAAACAGAAATTAAGTACGACTTAGCGGTCAACATCACATTTGCTCCTAATTTAGTCATACACTTAACTGAAAAGGGAATTTAAGACCATTCTTTGGCCCTTGGCCTCGCCAACACGGTATCTTGCTTATTGAGATATATTTTGAAATTTGAAAATATTTAGAACTATGTACTCTTCAAAGAGTATACAAGCTTTTCCCACCGTTTCCTCCAATCAATTATGCGATTGGATGAAAGTCATATGAAGAATATGCTAATTAGAATCCAAAATTCAAAAGTTTCAGTCTTTCAGAATGTGCCTGACCATGTTGTTATATATTCTGAATAGAAAAATACCTAAACTTTGGATAATTGAACCAAGACAACTTGAGGAAAGTTGGAATATATATCTTCTCGTCAAATATGTATATTAAGTTTATCATCTCCATGGCTGTCAACATTACTTATTTTCTTACGTTCTTTTCTTTATGGTAATTAATGACGTTTTCAGCATTTTCTAAATGTAACATTAATATGCAAGTTGTTGTATTAGTATTAATTAGGGCAATATCTTATCTTTTGACAATTTAACGCATACAACTTTAAGAAAGTCGGTCTATACTTTCTCCTCTATTAAATGTATCTTTTTGCCGACACCAATAATTCATTATAGTCATGTGTATTGTTAGCTAGGATTGACGTTTCTGGATTGGCGTGTAACATAGTAAATAAAGATCGAAGACGTTGAATGACATTAACTTACATATTAAGGAAACAGAATATTCCTTGTTCCAACCAATATGCTACCATTTTGCAATACAATTCAAAATTTTGCTAACCTTGTAACTATTTTGAATAAACATTCACAATATAATTCTCCCATAAAAATAACTAATTCTCTCGCGTACATTAATTACTTGAACACAATATATTCGTTATTTTGCTTGCTAGTTCTTGCAAGACGAACGTAAAAATAAAAGTTCTCCTTTAATATGCTACGTCTTGACCCATATATTATAATAAAAATTAAAAATAAGTTTTGTTGGTTAAGGAATAAACACCATCCTTTAATATATGGTGTGCATATGTTAATAGAAGTAGTCGACACGTGTAATACACGAGCAAATACAAATGAAAAATGCTATTTAGCTATAATTAGCTATAATTAGGTACTGCGTAGCGATCATATTTATCACACTATTCAGAGGCGGATACAGTGTAGTTATGGGTTCAATTGAATCTATTACTTTTGCCGAGTAAAAATTTATGTACAAAAAAATTTATTAAAATTACAAATATAATAGATTTGAACCCATAATTTTAAAAATATAATGAATTCAATATTAAAAATTTTAAAAGTTGAACCATAAAGTTTAAATTTTGGATTCGCCTTTGACACTATTTAAAGAAAGAACCATTTCTTTGATATGTGATAATTTCTGGCTATTTTTTGCCATTGATGAGCGGTTCAAAAGTTGCCCTTGTACAAGTTCGAGGGATTCACATCTCTGCGAACCCATACAATGTTGTGCCCACGAAAGGAAAAAAGAGCAAAATGTGATTATGTACCAAAAAGTCTTCCTCAGCAATTTTTGTTTTTAAATGTTAAATATAGTGAGTTGTACAATATGCAAAACTCTTGATCAAACATCACCATGTTCATCTTTTACGGCTTAGACCAGATAAGGATAATTGCCAAACCTGTAAGGCAATCATTTGGTCCAATACATGTTCGATGCATGTAGTAGATTTACTTAATTTTAGTTAGTCTCTAAGAATTGATTAAAAAACAATTAAGAGAAATTATTCTAACTCTAAGAAGTGTCAATAGCACGACTTAGGGTGTGTTTGGTACGAAAGAAAATATTTTCTTAAAAAATGTTTATCACTTATTTTTCCTTGTTTAGTTGGTGAGCGAAAAATATTTTCGAAAAATATTTCTAATGTTTGGTTAGAGAATATAAAATATTTTTAGGAAAATAATTTTTTATGCTATTCGTCTATATCATTAAAAGAAAGTACTCATTTTGTTGAAATGAAAGAAATTACGTTTTCCACATCATGAAAAGAAAGTACTCATACTTTTTCTATTGGCGTAATGGCTTCCTCGCCACTTAAACTTGTAGGGCTTTTGAAAGCCGATAAATAAACTTTGGACTTTCTCATTTGAACACTCGAACTCATGATTCCCTTAATTAATAAACACTTCTGACCCTTGAGCCGATGCGCGTGTATTACACATACACAGACGTGTCCATACAGTCAGCAAATGACCAATGAGATTGTTACACGTCAAGGGTGCGAAAACAAACCCCGACTGATTGGGGTCCTCCCTTTTTTAATCAATACACCGACCAAAATCAGCCATGAACTTACATAAAATCCACCATTTTTCACTTCTAACAAAATTGTTTTTTTTTTGCTACTCACCGAAAATCTGTAGATCTAAACGATTTTACAAACTTTTCGGCGACCATACACTGTCGTTGTTCATAGTCGGGGTTATGTCACCCGCCGCTAATACTTTTGCTATTCGTTATTGCTGGTTTTCCATTTGAGGGATTGAATTGTTTATTGTAGTTTGCATGCAATTGAGTTCGTGCTTTGACTGGTATTTTCGGCGATTTGTAGATTTTCCGGTCATTGTTGGTTTCGCCGATGCTTGACTGTTGCAATAATTTTTTCAAAACTCCAAAACCGACGTCCAATCCCTCAAGCAGGATTCATCATCTTCTTCGGCTTCCAAAGCACTAACCGACGAGCAAAAAATCGATGATTTAAACCTTCCATGATAAGAGGTGATTCGCCGCCTTAGGTTTCTGAAACAATTAGTGACTTTTTTCGGAGAAGATGATATGGCGAGGGGAATAGGGTTTAATGATTTTTCTTTCTTTTTCTTTGTATTTTTTTTATTTTAGATTTTTTAAATCAAAATTATTGTAGTGACGCGCTTAGTTTAGGTGATTTGCACATATTTTATCCATATCACCCCTGTCACAGTCACATGTGCATGGTCAACGGTCAAATATGTTTATCAGTTATCAAATATACAAGTTCGAGTGTTCAAGTTGAAAAGTCCAAAGTTTGTGTATAGGCTTTTAAAGCCCTACAAGTTAAAGGAAGCCATTACGCATTTCCTATTCCATGGGGAAAAAAACTTAGTGTGTGGAAATAAAAGAAAACACATTTTCTATATCATAAAAAAAAATTATTCGTTTTGTTGAAAAAATTATATTTTTTCTACATCATGAAAAGAAAATATATTTTTTCTATTCTTAGAAAATAAAGTACTTGTTTTGTTGAAATAAAAGAAAATACTTTTAAAATACAATGAAAAGAATATACTTATTTTATTGAAATAAAAAAAGTATTCTATCTATAGCATGAAAAAAAAGTATTATTAATAATAATTCTATTTAGCGTGAGTGGTGGATGAGGTTGGGGTGGTTTAGGGGTAGGTTGGTGGGCATAGGGAATGAAGTAAAGATGGTTGATCAACAAGAGCTTTAAAAAAGGTTTACCCTCCTTTAATTCGAAGTAAAATGGGTTGATAAAAAATATTTTTCAAAATATTTAAACCGATCAAATATAAAATTAAAATATATTTTCCTTCGTAACAAACACATCCTTAAACAATTCTTTTCATAATTTTGATTTTACTTAATTTATAAATTTATTTACCCTCTTTAGTTTAACCTTTATAAAAGACGCTAATTGATTCATAAAGATTCCGAATCTCCGTCACGTCAGTGGGATTTGCTAAAAGAAGAATATGAACGCAAGAAATTGTCCTAGTCTAAATACAGAAAATAAGAAAGGAAAATAAGCTCCTAATTTAAATACCGAAAAATAGGAACGGAAAATAAGCGAAGAGGGAATAGAATGGTTCCATATTAGGTGGCAGTGGTACCTAGTCTGACACACTGCTGACACAGCAAATTTTATCCTTTTCCAAAATACAGTAATTTAGATGCTAATGTCACGCCTAAGAAACACACCAACCAAATCAAAGCTGTCCCAAAACACAGTAACGGCTGTAACGCACCATTTTTTCGTACAATAAATTCCACTTTCTTATACAAGCACGTAACACACACGTCCGCCGATTATAATGCATATTCGCGAGTGCTCTTCCAATAATACCATTTTTTGGAAACCCAATTGTTATGGAATCCGAATCACGTGTTTGATGGTCTAATATAGAATTTTGATCCGTCAAATTAGAAAATACCTTAAACTTTGAAGTAAAAAGTGAAGAAAATTCGTTACGCTTTTTAAGGAATAGTATTATCTCTAAAAATTTAACGTCTGACTTTGACTAAGAAATGATCCTCCTCCTCTATATATAGCATGCAACTTTTGAAACGTTGCACATCCATTAGACACAGACAAATCTTAAGAAGACAAAATACACCACCGAGGTTTAGTTTCATGGCAAACAAAGTTGTTTATCCAAAGGTTTTCCGTGACCTCCGATCATATGTCCGATGTCTAAACACGGCCCCGACTGTGCCGCCGATGAATTACACGGGCACCTATGATGCTACGACTGTCACAACGCCGACCTTAATACCAACGGACCAAGTAATCACTGCTGACAAAAAAGTGATTAATTTTGAGGATGTTAAGGAGCTGTTTACGGGTGTGTCAACCTCAAAGTTGATAAGATCATCTTTGACACTTCAAATGGCGGCGATTGAGCCCATGGTTGACGTAGGCGTTTGGGTAATGAATTCAAAGCTCATGCATATGCCAATAGTCAAGGAGGTAATTTTGGGGTTTGTAAAAGGTACATTTTATGAACATTTTTGTGCTGGAAAAGACTTAACACAAGTACGCAGGACTGTTACTAAGCTGTCGGATGTCGGGTTAAAAGGAATGCTTGATTATGGGGTGGAACATGCAACCGAAAATGAGTCTTGTGATCAGAGTATGAAGGTTTTTCTTCAGACTGCTGAATCAACCAAGTCACTTCCATCCTCTTCGGTATGATCTAACAACTCATACAGATCTTTTAGGATTTATTTCTTGTTTAGATCGAACTAATACTTCTCATAAAACAGGGACCAAAGTCAAAACTTTAACAATATTTCTCGCCCCTATTAAATCTCTCTTACTGATCATGAATTTTAACGTGTCTATTGCGTAGAATATAAGTAACACTCCTTTAATTTTGTTGTAATTTAACTCCACGTTTTACATTTTGTATTTGTCCTAAAATTATATACTTTCCTCTTAGAATACAAGATTTCGAGGATTGCTAACACAATTTAGTTCTTTTTCAGCGTCTTATTAACAAAAAACATGATCATACTTTTTTTCTTTTCTTTCTTTTCCTTTTTGCTCCACATGATCATACTTAGTTTATGGAGTACTAGAAAACAGTTTAAGATTTCCTACTTTATTACTGGATCAAACTTTCATTTAACCTCTTCTAACAATTGACCGGCACTTAGTAGGCGTTTGGACATAAGAATTGTAAAATTCCAAAAAATGGTGAAATAAATTTTAAACTGAAAATGGTATGTGAAGTTTAGAGTTGTGTTTGGACAGAAATTTCAGTTAGGGTTGGTTTTGAAGTTTTGTGAGTGATTTGAATGAAAATTTTAAAAAATAGCTTTTTGGAGTTTTTAAAATTTTTGAAAATTTTCAAAATGCATCTTCAAGTGAAAATTGAAAATTTTATGAACAAACACTTATTTCAAATTGGAAAAAAAGAAAAAAAAATTTATGTCCAAACCGGCTCTTAATCTTTTGACTATTGAGTATATATCATTACGCTTTTTGGGTCAAATAAAAAAGGATTTACTTATATACACTGACATTATAAATTTTTTTTTAAAAATATTCTAACATGTAGCAATGATCTGCTTTATTTTTCACATTATTAATTACAATTTTTTTGTGTGTGTATTACTTGTTGTTATCATTTAGGATACTGATATAGAAGTTAATCTCAATTAGACACGGATATAAAAAGTGTATTGTTATGAAACAGGTAAGCTTTGTGGTAGTGAAGGTAACAGCAATTTGTACACCTAAACTTCTCAAAAGAATGAGTGATTTGCTGCGGTGGGAATACAAGAATCCATCATTCAATCTCCCATGGAAGCAAAAGTCCCTTCCACTTTTCTCAGATTCCAGCCCTTTTTATCACACTCCACAAAAGCCAGAGCCTCTAACGGTCGAAGAAGAACATGATCTACAATTAGCTCATGAAAGACTCATGACTATTTGCAAGAAATGCTTACAACTTGATGTTGATTTACTTATTGATGCTGAAGATACAGCTATTCAACCCGCAATTGATTATTTTGCATATTCTGCAGCAATTAAGTACCACAAAGATGACCACCCTTTGATTTTTGGAACAATTCAAGCTTACTTGAAAGATGCTAAAGAAAGAATGGTGATAGCTAAAAAGGCTGCTGAGAAAATGAGGGTTCCAATGGGTTTTAAGCTTGTGAGAGGTGCTTATATGTCAAGTGAAAGAGAATTGGCTTCTCGTTTAGGTGTTCAGTCTCCAATTCATGATAGCATTGAACAAACACATGACTGCTTTAATTCTTGCGCTGAGTATATGCTGGATGAGATTGCTAATGGCTCTGGAGCACTTGTTCTTGCTACTCATAATATTGACTCAGGTAATTAAATTTTGAGAATATACAATTTTATTTACATTAAATAATCTGCTGAATATTTTATATGCTGTGATATCATGTTGAATTGCTTAACCGATATTACATGTTTTGGTTAATAGGAAAACTTGCTGCATCCAAGGCTATTCATTTAGGAATCAGAAAGGATAGTCAAAAACTCCAATTTGCTCAGCTATATGGCATGGCAGAAGGTCTTTCATTTGGCCTGAGAAATGCAGGATTTCAAGTAAGCAAGTATTTACCGTTCGGACCAGTAGAGCAGGTGATGCCATACCTTATACGGAGAGCTGAAGAAAACAGAGGTCTCTTGTCTACATCAGCCTTCGACAGGCAACTAATGAGGTAATAAACACTAGAATTTCTTTGAAAAAACGTGAGATATTAATTAATACTCAAATTTATTAATGTATATGGTTGTTTGCAGGAAGGAGTTAACCAGGAGATTTAAAGTGGCAACTTCATGAATCCATGAGTTACAATCTTGATAATTAATGGAAGTGTGTGTATATATATTGTAGATCAACAATAAACGAAGGAGCCATGGCCAAGCTTGTGATCAAGCAATTATATTGACGCCCCAAAAATCCCAAAATGATGATGTTACTAAGTGAACGTGATTAAAAGCTGTCAACAACCACTGTAAATAGTTCAATGATGTGGCAGAAAAAAACGATATCATCTAGCAATGAAGTACAAACATATGGACTGGATATTATCAAAGTTTTCGGCTTGCACACCTTAGTAATGAAGTGCAGAAATGGCCTTAGTAACAAAATGGGGAGCAACCCCTGAATGGAGTAACTCTAAGAGTTGGTGCCTCTTAATTACCACCAAATAAGTCCAAATTTTGTGTCTTTCTTCATGAGCAATCTTAAGGTTTATTACATAGTTTTAGTATGGAAGTTTATTCCAGCATTTGTAGCAACTGTATGGCCTATGGGGTTTTATAATACTAATCTTTATTTATTGTCATTTATGGCATTTTGAATCAAAATTACTTGCCATGGTTTATGATATAAAGAACCTCAACAGAAGTAACTCCAATAATTAGTTCCTCTCTGCACCAAAATAAGTCCATACTATCTTTTTACGCATTATCATTCTGCAATAATGGATTGTTGTACCTCATTATTTTTGAGGTAGAACACACACACAATTATATATACATATATACATTTAACAAATATTAAATATAAACTCATAATCTTAAAATGCATTGAGTTCAATAATAATTGTTTGTTGCTATTTCCTTTTTCCATCTTCTCTTGAGCCGAGTGTCTATCGAAAATACTATCTTCTTAGGGTTGGGGTAAGGTCCATGTACACATTACTTGCGCACAACCTTACTTGTGTAGTAGTGAGATTATACTTGATTTGTTATTATTGTTACATTTTGTTCAATAATAAGAATCTCAATATCCATAAAATTTAGGAGTTTATTTTACCAAAGTCATTTAACTTGATGAATTCACCTAGTAAAATTATTTTTCTTTATTTTAGGACAAAAAAGTCAGTAAACTATTTATTTGTCTCTCCATAAGTCATACACTACCAACTCTATTTGTGTGAAAAGACAATTTTATCATCCTAAAAACATATTTAATTATCCCCCAACTCTATTACTTGAGTACTTTATAGGCCTACTATTTTATCATTTTAATTTTAAAATATATTCAAGTAACAATGAATCAGATACGAGAAATATTAAGTAAAAATTTGAGATAATTATAACTTTAACCTAAATTTCAAATTTCACGCAGAATTTCACTCTTATATTCCTTCTACATAAATGAAATAAAATAAAAATAAACTTGCGACATTCCATGAGTATTATTTCGTATTATATATATTAGCCAAACAAGATAGTACATTGTCATAATACTATATACTTGGGAGCTTTTTTTAAAATAAAAAAGTAAAGTATTAACAACTCATATATTCATTCTAAAATATGAAAATAATGTTGACTATAATATTCAAATATATCGGAGTAAAAAGTGTGATCCAAGATAAATGTTTAGAGTGAAGGGAATAATAATACTTACTAGTAATAGTTTTGGTATTAATTAAATCTGAAAGTAAATTCGTTTGACAACTAGAAAATGAATTAAACTTTATAAAGTTTTCCACTATAAATAGATACTTTCTTATTATTATATTTCTTCATGGCCAATTTAATATGTATATTGTTCTTTTTGTTGGAACTTTATTGGCTACAATATTTGTGGCAACTTTTTATATGAAAATGATGAAAATTACAAGCCTTCATTTATTGCTCCCCACGTGATACGTCGGCATTTGAAATCACTTTTACAACTTGCATGAGTGTGATTTAAAGATTCTTCAACATGAGTAAACCGTACGAAAAGTATCTTCTACGAAACTGATTTTGAAGGGAAAGATGCAGATTCCATGACCCCACAATTTTTAAGAATATTCACTGTACCTGCACAGTAAAATTAAAATAAAGTTGTGGAAAGAAAAGCAAACTACTTAGGTAAAAGTCATTAGTTAACTAGTAAAAGGTGAGTATTGACTTTTAAGAAGAGCTTAGAACAACAACAAGTACGCAGATGCTATCTCTATCTCAAGGGTATAAAGAAATTTTTTCTCAAAGACTCTCATCTCAAAAAAATCAATAATTCAAGTGGCACAGAGAAGTCCATCTCTAGTATATTCTTTATGGGCAATCCTAAGGCGTATTCATTACTCTTTCGTTGGAAGTTTATTCCAACATTTGTAGCTACCTTTTTTATTTGGTTTTATAATAGAAAACAAAAGTCATCCCCGTGATGCTAGCAAAAAGTGGATGAAAAATCTTGGAGACCATAAATTCCACAAAAACTTTAGGTAATTATTTTTTGGTACTGATGTAGAAAGATAGTAGATTTCACAACTATAACTTTGTAACTTCATGGTATATCCCCGGATTGACCAGTTTTTATTTGAAAGGCTGCAATTTCTTAACTGTTGCATACTTTTCCGATCCTTTAGTTGTCATTGTTACCAATAAATAAATAGTTAAAAATATTTGTTATTTTAGAAAATCAAAATAACACTAATTGGTTTTTTCACTTCTAGCCATTAATATATATTTTTAACTTATGTTGAGTAAATATAAGAGTTAATATTTATTGAAGAAAGATCAATAAGGAGAAAAATTAAGGATTTAAATAAGTGTAAATTAATTTTAAAAAAATCGATGTGTGCTAGAAGGTGGTACACGCAAAATGATGAAAATTACTCGCGTTTATTTATTGCTCCCATCCATGTGATAATATGGCCTATTTGATCAAATTTGCTAGCCATGATTGTGATCTAAAGATTCTCTTGCTGGAATCTGATTTTGTCACGAAGATTCAGATTCCTTTTGAATCAAATTTTTTTTTATATATTTCGAGTGTATCGAAATAGAATTAAAATTAATGTTGTGGAAAAGAAATTACCAAGTGTAATCATTAGTTAATTAGTAAAGTAAGTAATATTTCTAACAAGTGGGCTGAACAATAGATTATTAGTAGCATTAATTTCTAACAAGTGGGCTTAACAATAGGCAATAGAGAATAATTTGAGTTGATACTAATTTTCTAGCAAGAGTGCGTTAAACAATAAGAATAATTCAAAAAGGGATGTAAAGAGCCGCAAAGCAAAAAGACAAGTTGGAGTACGAAAGTAGTCACGAACTCAATATTTAGAAGTGTCCAAGAAACTAGGACAATGAGTGGATTCAATCATAATTAAAGCCAACTTGATATAAAGAAAAGGTAGAATCCAAGAGAAGTGGACCGCATAACAGCTAAGATATGTAAATTTAACCGTGGCATACACATGGTGTACTGAGTATCTATGATTTTAATATTCTGAAAATTATCATATTTTAAGTTATCACTTTGACCAAATATTCAATAATCCTCCTCTACAAATACCATGCAACATGTAGAAATGCAACTTATTAGTGTCGCCTTCGTGTTTATCATAATTGTTGTTTATAGAGTAGCTTCTTTTATAACGAATATAATATTCTTACAACACGTTAAACCTTTAACTTCGCACAGCAACATTATTATTTAGTATATTGATAATAGTTTATGTAAATTAATAAGATATTAGCCATGTGTTTGCAATACATTATCTTGGATCTTAATATAAAAAGTTTTATTACGAATTATAAAGATTTAAATAGTTTAATTCAAAGTTAAAAATATCTCGATATAATGTTAATAAGTAGGTAGCCTCCCATAAATGCATCTAATTCTCTCACCGACGTTAGTTACTTGAACATAATATATTCGTTTATCGTGCTTGCTAATTCTAGTGGGAAATGTACGTAAAAATAGAATTATCTTTAGAGATTCTACATCTTGACATATCCAGATAAAAATAAAAATAAGCTTTGTTGAGTAAAGAATAAACACCATCCTTTAATATATATATATATATATATATATATATATAGTATGCATCTTCTATATATAATAAAATGAGAGGTAATAGTACACTATTATGACAAGTGGCGTTTGTTAGGACCCAATTCTTTGACATCGGGCGTTGGCGCGGCTGTGGCAAGGATTGGTCGTGATGGCCTTGTCATAAGCCCATGCGCGGGCAATACGATCATGCGGGCGACGGACAAGACATTGACATGAGGGCTGTTGTGGGCAAGTATTGGCCAAGGTCTTGGCNGCTGCCTAAAATTCGTCAAGGCCAAACTTGCTGAAATTTGGCTAAGTGTTAGGGAAAGGCTGAGTCAAGTGCGCAACTTGACTGCCGCACGGGTGTGATCCGGACAGAGTAAAATCACCCCTGTGACACATAACCACAAAAGGTCAGGTTGCATTGTTAAGACAAAATAAACTACTTTTTTAAAACAAAATAAGCTTTTTAAATACTAATAAATATAGATATTTATAATTAGATATATTAAGAAAACGAAAATATAAAAAAATAACTACTCATTTAAATTGGGGAGTAGTTTCAAGTTGGAGTTTTAAAGTTATTTTAAAATTAAAAAAAATGAAAAATAACAAAGAAAAAAAAATTAGCTACAATAAGAAAATAAAAAAATTAATAATACGAAAAAAAACTACCTACTCAAGTTGGAGAATAGTTACAAGTTGGAGTTTTAAAATTATTTTAAAATAAAAAGGGAAATAAAAAAATAAAAATTGCCAATTCAAATTGGGGTGTGGTTTCAATTTGGAGTTTAAAATAAAATTATCTTAAATTAAAAAACGGGAATAAAGAAATAAAAAAATACCAATTTAATTTGGGGAGTAATTTCTTTTTAATATATTAGTCAATATTATAATTAGCTATAATTAAAAAAGGGGAAAAAAATTACCCATTCATATTGAGGAGTAGTTTCAAGTTCGAGTTTTACAAATATTTTAAAATAAAAAACACACAAAAATAAACAAAAATAAAATTAGCTATAATAAGAAAAAGGAAAATATATAATAAAAAAGAAAAAAATTAATTACTCATTCAAATTGGGGAGTAGTTTCAAGTTGAAGTTTACAAATATTTAAAAAAAAGAAATATAAAATTATCTATAACGACCCGACCGATCAAGTTTTGACTTACGTGCATGGTTGAATTCAGTTACTAGATGATTCGGAGTCAAAGCGGAAGAAGGATTCAAGTTTTGAAAGCTTATACGGTAAAAGTTGGCCAGAATTTGACTTTTGTGTAAACAGCTCCGGAATGGATTTTGGATGATTCCAATAGTTTTGTATGGTTATTTTAGACTTAGGCGTGCGTCCAGGTTGGATTTGGAGGTCCGTAGGGTAATTTGGAGCATTTCGGCGGAAGTTGGAAAAGTGGAAGTTTGGAAGGTTGAGAGATTTGACCAAGAGTTTACTTTAGCGATATAGGGGTCAGAATGCGATTCCGAGAGTTGGAACAACTCCATTATGTTATTTGAGACTTGCCTGCAAAATTTGACATTATTCCGGGTTGATTTGATATTTTT
Organism: Nicotiana knightiana; assembly: GCA_005239525.1. Taxonomy (NCBI): domain Eukaryota; kingdom Viridiplantae; phylum Streptophyta; class Magnoliopsida; order Solanales; family Solanaceae; genus Nicotiana; species Nicotiana knightiana. Next base: position 53,402 of record ML424753.1, read on the forward strand.
CGGCGCGAGATTTAGAAGTTGGAAGGTTTGGAAGTTCCTAAGTTCGATTCATGGTTCGATTCGTAGTTTCGACATTGTTTGATGCGATTTGAGGTCTCGACTAAGTCCGTATCGTGTTTTAAGATGTGTTGGTATATCAGGTGGAGGTCCCGAAGGGATCCGGTGAGTTTCGGAGGAGCTTCGGATCAATTGGAATATTTTGGCCATAGCTAGTGCTTGGCAGGTTTTGGTGTATCCGCATCTGCGGAAGTCTAATCGCAGTTGCAGAGCCACTTCTGCGAGGTTCTTGGCCGCTTCTGCGACGTTGGTGCTACTCCTGATGTTCCGCTTCTGCGAAGGCATCTACGCAGGTGAGAGGGCCGCTTTTGCGGTCCAGCGGTCGCATCTGCGAAGCGTCTCGCTTCTGCACTCCTAGTTCCGCTTCAGCGGTATCGCGGGTGCGGCTATATTGTACGCACGTGCCTAGCCCATCTTTATAAGATGTGTTCGCAGATGCGAACCTTTTCTCTCAAATGCGTGTGCGCATATGCGCTTCCTTGTCCGCAAATGCGGACGTCCTCGGCAGAATCATATAAGTCGAGGTTTGGCCATTTTCTTAATATTTTGAGTTTTATAACTTGGTTTTGGGAGATTCTTCGTGGGTTTTCAAGCAAATCGATTTGGTAAGTATTCTTCACCTAGAATTTATTATATTCCATGATTTTATCTTTATTTCTATCATTTAATTAGTATTTTTGGGTTAGGAAAATCGGGATTTTGAAAAAAACTTTCAAAATGAAATACCATGATTTGAAGGACGAAATGGTATCGGAATTTGATAATTTTAGTATGATTGAACTCGTATGGGAACGGTGTTCGGATTTTGTAAAATTTTTCAAGTTCTGAGGTGCGGGCCCGGTGGTCGACTTTTGGGTTGATTTTTAGATTTTGATAAAGATTTAGGCTTTATGGTATGAAATAGTTTCTTATGAGTCCTATTTGTGATTTGAAGTTATTTTGGTTAAATTTTAGCCGTTCGGAGATCATTTCACCCGAGAAATTCATTTTAGAGTATCCGTCTGTCTTCTTTGAGGTAAGTATCTTGCCTAACTTCGTGTGGTGGAACTACCCCTTAGGATTTGAGTCTCTATGCTAATTGTAGTCCGTGTACGCGAGGTGACGAGTACGTGCTCGGGCTTATTTGTGGAAAGTTGGTGTTTTAGGATTACTAGGTCCTTGTATTTACTTAATATGCAGTTGTTTTCATTATGAATACGTTTCTTAATTACTAGTTTCACCTCCACCTACTTTAATCATAATTAATTGCTTCATGATCCACTCTTATTGCTTATTTGATTCATATGTTCCTTAATTGAAGTTGTTATCTCTGCTCTTGTCATGCCATCCTTTCGTAAAAGCTTATCTTTATTTTAAGTTATAATTATCTCTTATGTAATTGTTCATCCTTAATTGAGGTTATGGTTATCTTTCCGCTGCTTATCCATAATTAAATTTTTTGTATCTTTCGTAGTTGACCAACCTTAAAAGAAGTTTAGATATCCTATACCTTAGTTGACTTTCCCTTATTTGAAATTATTCGACTTTTTAGCTCTCTCATTGTCGAACTGTACATTGTGGACCGTTGTCACATAGTATTTCCTTCACTATTGAGCTTTTCTTATTATGACTAGCATTTTCTATTATGGTTATTCCTTGTGAATTTGTTTTTCCGTTTCTTTGAGTTCTAGAATTTCTGAGTTTATTTACTTGTCGTACTTTGGTATTTTATCGTCATTGTTGATGTTGTACTTGTTGTGATGCACGAGGTTTCTGCAGTGCGGTTGTTGTTATGGGGTTGCACGAGGTTTCTGCCGTGCTATTGTTACTATTGATATTTGCACATGCGACGTGACAATGCGGGCTATATATATGTGGGTTGAGCATGTGACAAGACAAGGTGGGAATATTATTATGCACGTATGGCGAGATAAGGTGGGCATTTACTTTATTATTGCACACGTGGCGAGACAAGGTGGATTGTGCCAGGGATTGATTTGTGACGAGTTGTGATGGCCTAGGGGCATTTTTGTTGTTGATATTGTGTAGTGGTACACTTGCCCGTTTGAGCTTTATCTTGTGAAAAGTTGTGGGAATATATTCTACGTGTTGTCCATCTCTTTTCTTACCAGCTGGCATGAACTATGTTAGGACGCTCGCACAAGAATACACGTAGTTAAGCACTTTTATCGGTTAAGAGGTTTCTTGATATTGTTGAGAATAGATCCACACCCTTGTTTACTTGCCTTCTATCTGAGAATGACTCTATTTGGCACGTGAATCGTCAGTGCGGTTATATATTCTAATGAGAGCACAAGATGCCAAGTGTTAGGGTTCAGGAATTGGTACCCGTGAGTTGTGAATATTATGAGGTTCGGTACCTCGTGAAGGTTATTGGCTAAAACTTGGTGTGAAAGCGATCATTTTGTTGAGTTGTTATTTGCCTTTCATTTAATTGTGATCACCGGATTTAGACTGTGTTTTCGTCCATCTTCTGTGTCATTATTATGGTGTTTCGTTGTTAGTAGTTGTTTTCCTTTTTTACTGCAATTACCGTATTATTTGTCATTATGTGCAATCGTTCCATAGATATCGTACTATGTTGTCTCTACCCTTATGCTTGTTCAGGTTATTTAGTCCAGTAGGTGTCTTGACTTTTCCTCGTCACTACTCCGCTAAGGTTAGTCTTGATACTTTCTTGGTGCCGCTGTGGTGTACTCATACTACACTTCTGCACATTTTTGTGCAGATCCAAGTATTTCGAAGTCAGTTGATCGTTAGCTAATTGTGCGGATTATTGTTGTGGAGACTCAAGGTAAACCTGTTGCGGCGTTCGCAGGTTACGGAGTCACCTTCTGTTTTGTATTCACATTGTTTACCTTATTTCAAAACAATTGTATTTAGAAATGTTTTTTCCAAACTCTGAAGAGCTTATGACTTGTACTACCGATTTTTGAAATTTTAAGTTCTATAGAGATTTCTATTTCTAAATTGTTAGATGTTAGTTAAATACTGTTCTTATTCAATTAATATTAGGCTTACCTAGTCCCAAGACTAAGTGCCATCACGATACCCAACATAGGGAAAATTGGGTCGTGACACTATAGTAAAAAAATGAAAATATATAACAAAAATTAAACATTCAAATCGGGGATTAGTTTCAAGTTGGACTTTTAAAAGTATTCTAAAATAAAAAGACAAAACTTAAGAAAATAAAGAAACTTTAAATTCAAATAAATATTACATTATTTAAATTTTTGGTAAACTAGAAAATTTGAAAATTAATCAAATAAGTATTACTAGGGGTAGCAAAATGGTTAAAAGAAAATAATTAACCACTCATATTATCCACTAAAAAATAGTTTGGATAATGGACTATTTAAAAATGGGTCAAATATGGATAACAACCATATTATCCATTTAGAAAATGAATAATCAATCGGTAACCAATGGATAACTAATGGGTCTTACTTTTACATTTGTAAAGCCTCAAATTTGGGGTTTCTCAAGTTAGATAGACTAAGAATTCTCCCAAAAGTTATCATAAGCAATAAGTCATGGATAATATAGTTACCCATATTATCTGCCGGTTAATGATCACGCGTAACTATGTCTTATAAAAAGACTAAGCAGACGTTGCAAATATAATCTGAGTATTTCGCCCAGAGTCGCATACCACAGGGAATTAACCTATCAATTATTGTTGTTAGACTCACTCGATTATTCGTAATCAACTTTCCAAATATTATGAATATCAATTGTTGGTGTTTCTACTAACTAAAACTGAATGAAATTAATTAAACTAGAATATAACTATTGCTGGGTTGTAAACAAATGCGAGAAAGATGTAAGGTTATGGCTTCCCCTGTTGATGGAATCCCTTCTTGTATATTTCATATAGTTTGGCCTAATTATCTCTATCAATCATGAGCACTCTTGTTACCGTAAATCTCTCCCGAGTAATAACGACAATTTACTAGACGCACTCTCCGGAGTTACTCTAGCTATCTTTTATTATAGCTCACTTTAGATTGCACTCAAGGTATCGTTATCCCTAACCCAACCTTTAAACCCTCGATTATGGATCCCTCCTATACTTTGGGAGTGGTGTTGTTCAACAACTACCTAAATATGCACTCTCTCCCGAGCAGATACACACTAGCTGAACAAATACAACAAGAACTTAGTTGAACAAATAGAGATTAAAACCAAGCAAACTATATTAATATAACAAGAGATTCATCCTCAACAAGGGCCACCAAAACCTTAGACTAAATAAGTTAGCTACTCATAATTATGCTAAAAATAACAATAGAAGAATTCATCAATAATGGTAAAAACACAAGGAAGAAAGATGAGATTTGATGTCCAATTGTCCTCCTTGCCTCTTTGCCTTTGCTTTTCTTGAACAAGACTTTAAACCCTTGATAATCCTCTCTTTTGGGCGAGTTGAACATTATATAGGTTAAGTGGAATTGTCCCAAGCTTCCAATTTTACCCCTGAAAATAACGTGTGCGAACTGGACTAGCTAATGGCTAAGTGTACCGCCTCTGATCGATGGGCTAGCGCGGTCGCGCTACTGCGCACGCTAAGTCCGCGCTAATGAAACTTCATTCTGCCTCAAACACCTGGACTTGTGTGGCCGTGCTAGTGGCCGCGCTATGGCCGCGCTAGTGGACTTGTAGTCTGCCTTAGCGTTTTCTTCCTTCTTTTCACACGCTAGAAACTCCAAGGGGCATTTCTCCTTAAATTTGGCTTCAAACACCATCCTAGGTCCTCATAAGTACACCTTGCTCCTGCGAAACATAAAATCCACAATTAGAGTCATTTTAACATTATTTACCCTTCCTATGACAGTGAAGCATAATGAAGTTGGGGTATAAATAGACGCTAAACTACGTGAATCTAGTCTATTATCAGTTAACCCGATTTTATCCGTATTAAACATGTGTCGGGTAAGATAATTTATCTGTTTGTCATTATCCGTTTTCGACACGAACCATATCCGATCCGACCCGCCCTTTGCCACTCCAAGTATTACAGTAGAAAGGAATGTACGAAAAAAGGAGGATAGAGATAATTTTATGATATTTATATTTTGAATTAATTTAAAAATAAAAGATAAATAAATAACACTCAAAGAAAATTATCAACTGTACTAAGTACTTGCTAATTCAATAATAAAAATAAAAAGGATCTAACAATTCATTTGATTACTATATGATGTATATCCTTTAATTTTGTATAGATTGTGTTATATTTCAGCACACTATATTAAATAATAAAATAAAACTAATATTTATTAAGTTAATATGATATATTAAATCATAATTTTATAAGATTAATATTCAGTCAAATTACCCGCGCATCTCGCGGGTTCTTATACTTGCATTAAGAAAAGTAGTCATCAACCCATGTAATACACGAGCAATTACAAATGAAAGATGTTAAAATAAAAGTTTTAAGAAAGAAACAGAAATAAGTATTTAGGTTTATTTAGCTGTTAATTATTAGGTACCAGGCATCGATCATTATCATATCATTTAAAGAACGAATCCTTTGATGGAAGTAGGGATTAATTCTGGCTATTTTTTGACATTGATTAGTGGTTCAAAAGTTGGTCCTATATGAGTTCGGGGGATTCACATCTCTACGAACCCATACATTGTTGTGCCCACGAAAGGAAAAATATAGCAAAATGTAATTATGTACCAAAAAAATCTACCTCGGCATTTTTGTTTTTTAAAATGAGCTGTACAATATGCAAAACTCTTGATCAAACATCACCATGTTCATCTTTTACGGCATAGACCAGATAAGGAAAATTGCCGAACCTATAAAGCAATCATTTTAAGCTATCGTTTAATCCCATGTAGGTTCGATGTATGCAGTAGATTTATTAGTTTTTAATTTATCTCTACGAACTGATTAAACAAGAATTAATTGTATTTATATTAAGTTTTTAACTATAATAAGTGCCAATAGCATTGTTTATCCAAGAAATCGGCAAAATAATTGAATTTATACGTAGTTTTAAGGATATGTAATATAACTTGATACAAATTAAAAAAACATGTTAGATATTGAAATTGAAGATAAAATGATAAATGCAGACCACACAAATTGAACAGCCTTGGTCTTCGAGTTCAATCACTCTCGAACCAAGAAATACACCAACTCATATATGAACAGAATAACAAGACAATAAGAGCTAGAAATGACAGTATATTGCTTTGTGTTGTGTATTGCGATGTCCGTTACAAATAGTCAGACCCCTTTTACACAGTAGGGGAATCCTACTCTTGATACAATTCTATACAAGGTAAAAAATCTCATGATCTGCTAATTAATCGGCCTCTTCTTGATACGTGCCGAGATTTCCACCATGATCTACAACCGATCGCAGCTATTGCGGCCTTCCGTTGTTCGGCTCGGCAAATTTCCCTCGATCACGTCTGGTCTCGATTTTGTTTGGTCTCAGGGTCACGAGCTCAACAATATAACTTCGTATCTTGGTTCGATATAACTCGAGGTCGGACTTTAACTTAACATGTTTCATTCTTGATTAGTCACAAGAGGCAAACCCGATTTTGACCGTATACGAAGCATATGACAGTAAAAACTTCTCTTCATGGTTATGATTTATTTACTTAATTTATAAAGTTATTTACCATTTGTTATAAATTCTGACTATGAATTTCAAAATTTTCTATTATTCCACTTTAATTTAAACTATGTACAAGATATTGCTAAATGATTTATAAAGATTCCGAATCTCTGTCACATCAGTCGGATGTGCTATGAGCGCAAGAAATTGTCCTAATCCAAATACCGAAAAATGAGAACGGAAAATAAGCTCCTAATTTAAGTACCGAAAAATACGAACGGAAAATAAGCGAAAAGGGAAATAGAATGGTTCCATATTAGGTGGCAGTGGTACCTAGTCTGACACACTGCTGACACAGCAAACTTTATCTCCTCCGGGGTAGATGCTAATGTCACGCGCTCGTCTAAGAAAGCACCAACCAGATCAAAGCTGTTCCAAAACACAGTAACGCGCCATTTATTTAGCTCAATAAATTCCACTTTCACACTTGGCACGTAATATACACGTCGGCCTAATACAAAGCATATTCGTGAGTGTTTTCCCAACAATCCCTGTTTCGGAAAGACAATTACCATGGAATCTAAATCACGTGTTAGACGGTCTAAAATGGAATTTTGATCCGTCAAATTACAAAATCCTTTAAACCTTGAAGCAAACAAAGAAAGAAGAAATTTTAAGGATTTTTAAAACTTTGAAGATAATACTTTTCGGTACCAATGCCAAAAGATAATACATACACCCGTCCTTTATTGTTATGGTAAATAATGTCAAAAGAAAATTAATTTTTTTCCCTTTTACCCTCAGTATAATAGAGGTAGTATCGTTTCTGAAGATTAACAAGAAAAAAGATTTAAAATAATTAACAAGGTTAAATTAATAAAAAGGAATTGATGTGTTGCAAGGTAGTGCACGCAAAATTATGAAGCTTACATGCATTTATTTATTGCTCCCATATGATAATATGGGCTATTTGATCAAATTTACTACCCATGAATGATTTAAAGGTTCCGTTGTTGGAGTCTGATAATGAGGCGGAGATTACATTTTTTTATTTATTCTGAGTGATGAAAAATAAATTATCAAGTGAGACCATTGGTTAAGTAGTAAAAGTGTTAGTAATAGAAGAATAATCGGAGTTTGTGTTAATTTTCTAACAAGTGGGCTTTGAAAAAAGAATTATTAATAAAGAGCCGCAAAGCAAAAATACAAGTTGGAGTAGAAAGTGGTCACGAATTCAATATTGAGAAGTGTCCAAGAAATTAGGAAATATTCGATCATAATTAAATGTAGTACAAAAAGGCGGAATCCAAGACAAGTGGAACAAATAACAGCTAAGAGATAAAAATTTAACCGTGAAATACACATGGTGGTACTGACTATATACAGTGATACATCGTCAGTCACGACACAGCATCTACTCAGCATGATTTAAAAATTCTAGAAATTACCCGTATTTTAAGTTATCACTTTGACCAGATAATCACTGCTCCTCCTCTATAAATACCATGCAATATTAAGAAACTTTACACATTCATTAAACAGAGAAAGAAATAAACACACACAACTACAAATCCCGCCGCCCACCGTTGCATGGCCAACAAGGTTGTTTGTCCGAAACTCCTCAAAAACCTCGGATTTCATGTCCGCCGTTTAAACTCAGCTCCGTCTCCTCTTTCCGCCGTTCCCCCTTTAAGTTTCACCGGCGATTTTAACGCCACCACCGTCACCACACCAAATCTGGTGGATACCGTACCACAGATTAATACAGTTCCCGACAAGAATAACATTATCAATTTTGACGATGTTAAGGAGCTGTTCTACGGCGTCCCTACCTCAAAGTTGATAAGATCATCGCTGACGCTACAGATGGCAGCGATTGAGCCAATGGTTGATATGGGGATGTGGGTAATGAATTCTAAGCTCATGGAAATGCCTATTTTTAGGGAGGTGATGCTGGGGTTTGTTAAGAATACATTTTATGAACATTTTTGTGCTGGAAAAGACTTAACGGAAGTCCGTAGGACCGTTAGCAAACTATCGGACGGCGGCTTAAAAGCCATGCTTGATTATGGGGTCGAACATGCCACCCACAATGAGTCTTGTGAACAGAGTATGAAGGCCTTTATTCAGACAATTGAATCAACCAAGTCACTCCCACAATCTTCGGTAAGATCGAAATTCTAAAGATTCTTTGAGGTGAAACTGTCAATTAACACAGAATTTTAACAGACAGATACTATAATTTAGTAGTAATATTTTAATATTCCTGAAAAGGAAGATCTTCTGTACACAATTTAATATTTTTTTTTGAATGATTTTATTAACGAAAAGGAATTCAAAGATTCACCTTTATACTAGAAGAATCTTCTTCCAAAGTTCTTGGATCTACTTTTAATTAACAATAAAGATCTCACTTTTTGTTGTTGTCTAAATGAAATGGGATCTATACATCAAAAGTTTGTCCACGAAAGTAGAAGAGATCTCTAATAAAGTTACTCCATTATTATGAAACAGACTAGCTTTGTGGTGGTGAAGATAACTGCAATTTGTACACCTCGGCTGCTCAAAAGAATGAGTGATTTGCTGAGATGGGAACACAAAGATCCTTCATTCAATCTTCCTTGGAAGCAAAAGACACTTCCACTTTTCGCCGAATCAAGCCCTCTTTATCACACTTCGAAAAAACCAGAGCCTCTAACGGTAGAGGAAGAGCGTGATCTACAATTAGCTCACGAAAGACTAACGAAAATTTGCGAGAAATGCTTGGAACACGACGTTCCTTTACTCATTGATGCCGAGGATACAACTATTCAACCTGGAATTGATTACATGGCTTATTCTGCAGCAATTAAGTACCACAAAGATGATGGCCCTTTGATTTTCGGAACAATTCAAGCTTACTTAAAAGACGCGAAAGAAAGAATGGCGACAGCTAAAAAGGCTGCAGAGAAAATGGGAGTTCCAATGGGATTTAAGTTGGTTAGAGGCGCTTATATGTGTAGTGAAAGAGAGTTGGCTTCTCGATTAGGATTCCAATCTCCAATTCATGATAGCATTGAACAAACACATGCTTGCTTCAATTCTTGCGCCGAGTATATGATCGAAGAGATTGCTAATGGCTCTGGAGCTGTTGTTCTTGCTACTCATAACATTGAGTCAGGTAAAAATCAGAAAAAAGTTTGGGCTTTTAGTTGTGTCTTTCATTTAAAGGTGTTGTCTAACCAGTACAATGTGTTTTTGTCATAAATAGGAAAACTTGCTGCAACTAAAGCTATTGACTTGGGAATCAAGGATAGTGAAAAGCTCCAATTCGCTCAGCTATATGGTATGGCAGAGGGACTTTCTTTTGGTCTGAGAAATGCAGGATTTCAAGTGAGCAAGTATTTGCCATTTGGACCTGTAGACCAGATTATGCACTACCTTATGAGAAGAGCTGAAGAAAACAGAGGCATGTTATCTACATCGGCATTCGACAGGCAACTCATGAGGTAAAATTCAATACCAAAATTTCTAAAGAAAAACAGAAAGATCTTTATATATACTCGACGCGTTCTTAAATTGATTCGGTATGTGTTTGCAGGAAGGAGTTGAGCAGGAGACTTAAAGTGGCAACTTCTTGAATTCATGTTGACAATGGAAGTCCATATTAGTAAGTAAGAATAAGAGAGAGGAACCATCCCCCAACTACTGTAAATAATTCAATGGCGTGGCAGAAATGATCTTGATCAGGCAACAATGTGGTTAAAATGCGCAAGAAGCATACTCAGTGGATATCTTCTTGTGTTATTTTATGAAAATAAGCTATGTACGTAGCCTCTTAAGTAATCTTAGAGTTGGTTTCCTCACTGACCAGAAAAAGGTCCACTTGTAGTATCTTTTTCCCTATGCGATTTTTGGTTGAAAAATTACAAGTGTTTATTTCTTTCTCCCTCATGATTATATGGCATGTTAGTTTGGATGCGGTGCTTATTCAATTTTGTGTTTATTACTCAAAAGTTAGTTTTCTTTCTTTTATTACATAAAAGTTATTTAACTTTATATTCATTACCCAAAAATTACTTTTCTTTTTTTTCTTACACAAAAAGCATTTGACTATGCTCTAGTTATTACATTAATCACTTTGATCAGAATTTATAAATCTTTCACCTGAAAAGACTATTATGCCCTTGATATTATAAATCATCTCATTTGTTTAATATCTTCTATATTATATGCTTAACAATATATTTTTACCTAAATATTTTACTTATAATTAAATAATTTTCTATTATTTTATTAATTCGTACGTTTATTTTCTTTCTTAATGTTAATTTTTAAGATATGTATAAGTAGCATTATTAAATTTATCAATTGACCGTGAACAAATCTCAAATTTACGCTCTTAACCAATGAATGAAATATTTTTAATAATCAGCCAAAACCATACTCATTAATCCAATAAATAAAATATTCATATTTAGCACAATGACACATTGGATTAATACTTTCAATTAACTTAACAGATAAAGCTCTTAAAATCTTAATATTAAACACAAATATCTTTGATTTTTTTTTAAATTAAAAAAACAATCATTTGTTAAACAAATCTGATTGTTATTATTTCATAGAAGCAAATTGAATGCCGTGAAAAATTAAATGTATGAATATATTATAAAAATAATAAATAAAATAGTTTAAAGTTATTTTAATCATAAGTAACATACCTAGTTAAAAATATATTACTATATAGTATATTATATAAAAGGTATTACATAAATAAGAGAATATATAATGTCAACGCATAATAGATTTTTCAAGTAAAAGTATTATAGAACTTTGTCAACGTGATTTTTGTGATAAACAGAGCAAAGTAAAATAATTTTGATGTAACAAAAGAAAGAAATATAACTTTTCGATAATAAAAGAAAAAGAAAAAGAAAAATTACATTTGCATATTGAATAAAAAATTGAATGATGATGGGTATGAAAAAATGTCACGGAGGTAAAGAACCGCAAAATAAATGACAAGTTGTTGCACCAGAACCAGAAGGCACCGAACTCAACATCAGAAGAATGGAAGAAACAAGAGCATTCGGGTTCAATCATTTTAAAGCAATTTGATGTACAAAAAGGAACAGACAAGTAGGCAATTGGTGGACCTGCTACTAGTTATAACAAATTGGTACTAGTTCTTTCCGAACGTCAATCGTGAGAAGGACACATGATCATAACCCTCTCCAATAATACATATATATTAATGACGCATCATTTTCATGAAATGTCAATTTTGGGATTCATAGTACCAATTCTCGGAACGAAAAAAAGGAACTTGATTTTCTAAAAGTTATGTAAAATAATAAAACGCTTCAATCACAAGTTGGTTGCGGACAGATATTTTGAATCATGAACAACTATAGACCCATTTAAGTCTATGATTTCAAGATTTAAGTTCTCATTGTAGCCATTAATGCTTGAGCATGATCTTTACGTACCACGTCGTCGTATACTTTATATCCCCACCTAACACTAACAGGCAAGTTGTCAGATGCAATATTTAATGAACCCTTATTTGCCTACAAATATGTGTAGCAATTGTAACTTTCACAGTCCGTAGTGAATCCTATCTCTATCACAGTCAAATAAACAAAGTCTTTATGTGATCTATCATGACTATATTTTATTAACAGATCAGACGATGTATTAAACAAAGATATCTTAATTAGCTGCATAATTCACCTAGTGGATCTAGAATAATGTTGTATTGGGAACGCACTTTGTATTCTTACAATTATGAATTCAGATCGATTTAGCTATTCATATGGGTCGAAAATTTCTGTGGAGCATTACTACATCTGCCCTGCCTACCTCCGAAATTTCGTGGAAGCTTCATGAAAGTCCAAATATAGAAATGACATCCAAAATATCTCTGGAGATAGTTGAATTCCAAGTTAGAACAACGTTACAGTAGCTCCAGCTCATTAATTGACCATGTCCCAACACCTACCGTTCACCTAACACACTCCTCACTGTGTGAAAATAGAAAGTTGAAAAAGAAAACAAGAATCAGAAAATCGTGTCCAAACAAGTCTGAAATCTCTTTTAACACCTGCCAAACATGCATTTTTCACTCATTTGTTACAAGTATGCACTTCAAAATGTTATATAGTCCTATATATTTGGAACAACAGAGCCAAGGGCTGTACATCCTGTATAATTGTTCCTCGTTAGAGAAGGTACATATCCAAGGAAACAATAATTTCTGTAGTTCCTTGCTTATAATATAAATCACAAACTTTGCTCATTCTATAGCTTCCACAAAGTCTTCTCTCGACACACAAACAGCCCCAATAAGAGAACTACTAACATTGTTAGATGCTTCAGCCATGAATTCCAGTTAATTAAAATGAGCACAAAAAACACATTTTATGACTGATTGGTATGTAGATACAGATAAATTAGTGCACGCTCAACAATTTCATAAAAAGAAAAGTAACAGAATCTTTTACTGTTGCAGAGACAGAAGCCTACAAAGTAGTACTTCATGCACATTACGGTTAAATCATGCTTGGCTCCGCAAAAGGGACAAATATGTCATGCTCTACAGGGGAATGAGTTCTGGTGCCAGTGATGGCAAATGATCATAGATAATCCATTCAAGTTCAACTAGTTTATTTTTGGCTACTGAGCTAGAAATTAAATGATTCTTTCTGTAGGAATTTAGAATTCATAAAGAAACTTCATTTGCAAAAACCTAAAGTGGAGCAAGAAGAATTATAAGTGAGACACTACTTACATATTATGCCACAGTTCATATTTTATTGTTTGTATTTTAGCATGAAGAAATTAAAGAAGAAAGAGAATTTGGGGTTGCGGGGCATGCAAATAGGACAGGTAGTTGCAACTTCATTATGCATCTAGAAACATCATGTCGTGAGATCGAAGAGACATGCAGATGAGTCAGTCATGACTCATTCATGAGTAGATCAATATCCTCAAATTAAGATACTCCATCACGTACACGTACGGCCACAAGGAAAAAGCTGGCAGTGGATATATGACTCATCTATTTTCTTATGTTGGAGAGATGCAGACTGATAAATGCAAAGTTTCATTTTTCATTGCTGAAGTTTATTGGTGACATTAAATATTTCTTTTAACATATCTCAACATTATATATCACATAAAAAAAGTGATCATGATTACTTTACGCAAAGTTAATTGGAGGCCACTTTTTGAATGTCAAGATTTAAATTTTCAAACATCTATTCCATTTCTTTTAGCTACCAATAAATAATAGGCCATTTTAAAGCATTACAATATAGTCAGAGACGGATCTAGATTTTGAAGGTGACGGATGCTAAAAAATTTTTTAATGCACACCTTATAATGACTATTACTCCCTCCAGTCCATAATAAGTGATCAATTTGTTTTTGACACGTCCATCAACAAAATACTAAATTCTATACAAAAATATCTAGTATGACTAAACTACCCTTAATTAAGTATTTTAACGTGAGGAGTAAGAAAACTTTTTAGGGATATATACATAAGGGTTATTTTGTAAAAACAAATTGAATTCTTTCTTGATTATATAAATGGACACTTATTTTGGACCAAATTGAAAAAGCAAATTGGTCACTTATTGTGGACCGGAGGAAGTAACATATAGTTTGTTCGGAACGATTGTCCGGTTCATTTTTTAGTTTATTTAAGAAATTTAATAAGCACTTTATTTGCAAAACATAAAAATTACATCAATTTTTCAGAACCTACTTATAAAATTTTATTGGGTATATATGTTATTATTGTTGTATGACAATTACATCTCTGACATTAAAAAGCAAATATAATTAACATTTTAAAGAAGGAATCAAACTTTTATTGTTAATAATACAAGTAAAATTAATATTTTCACTAAGGAACTACATTTTTTTGTATGCTAAAATAAAGTTCCACAAGTAAAATAAAATCTTTAATAAGAGAACCCCACCTATCAGAATAAGAAAAAAAAATATCTTCAATAGATAAATTATACCCTATAAGTAAATGCAGAATTAGATAAACTACAAGATCTCAAAACTTAAAATCGAAATCTAATGCATAATTTATTACTAAAGAGATTTAAATTGTATTTATCATTCAAAGAATAACACAAATTTTTATATTATAATAAAAAATTTATAAATAATTTTGATCTCAATCTAAATCAAGACCCAAGTTTTTTTGATTTTGAAAGAAGAAAACTAAAAGATTTGAGATTAAGAAAAATATTTATGTTATGAAATTTTAAATTTTTGGAGGCTCTTGTTTGAGTGTTCTTGCTAAATATCATAGATAAAGTAATAGAATAGAGGAAAATAATAATAATAATAATAATAAATGACAAATAGGAAATTGGGAGGTAGCCAAAAAGGAAAATGACTGGGAGGAAAGAAATAAAAAGCACAATGAAAAGGGAAAGTCAGACAAGGTTCAAGATAAATTCCAACTTGAATTTTACACACGAGAAAAGCTTTCAAAAAGGTCTATCAGTCGTGACACATTTGTCTAATTTACAGATGGGGTGGCAGGATTATATATTTAGCCTAATTTAAATTCTTTTATATATTTATATATGATGATTTTACCAACTGAACGGGTGTTATACCACCCCACCCATAAGAGTGGATCCGCCCCGGACATAGTAAGCTGTTTTTTTAATGATATGTTCAAGAGATCTTAATCCTTGAACCTAGCTAGAAATTAAAGCAGATGAATTTACTCTTTAGAAATGCAACCCAGAAGCTGTGACAGAAAGTAGATAGATTTTTCTTAAGTATTTAGCTTTAATGTTGAAAGGAAAAGTGTGTAGCAATATACAGGCGACTACAACAAGGTTGACAGGGAATTTTATAGCAGCATTAATTTAGGTTTTCCACTGTGAAATTTTCCCATCGTGATCCTCAAGGATGAGAAGGTGGTGAAGTGAATAAAAATTAATTCTTTAGAATGGGATATTTTAGTATTTTCAGAACTTGAGCTACAGGGCACTTTGGCAAATCATCTGCTGGACCTAGGTGGTTAGACTTTGCTCCTCGACTAGAATAGCAGATACAAATGCATATCAGCATTATCACCTGCTAGGAGTGTCAAATAGGTGTGTTGGGGTCGATTTTAGGTGGGTCAAAATGGGCTAAACTAATAAATTCGTTAGTTATTGACCCGCCAAAAGTTATTTGGGCTGAGATTAGGGGTGTTCATAAAAATCCGAAAAATCGAACCAAACCGAAAATCGAATCATACCGACTAAACAAACTGATACTTTTTTCGGTTTGGTTTTGAATTTTAAAAAACCATTGTTTTGCTTTGATTTTAATAAAAGATAACCGAAAAAACGAACTAAACCGACTATAGAAGTAGCTATTTAAAATTATTTATTATTATTATTATTATTATTATTATTATTGTTGTTATATATGTTTCTAAAATTTTATGTTACATTTTAATAGTTAGCACTTTTAGTCTAGTTCTTTACTATTAATTAAAATGTATATTTTTTATGAATAATATAATTACTAAATAAGATTTTTTTTTCTTTTGTTATTGTCATATGTAACATCACAAATAAAAAAGAATCATTTCTAAGATATTTTGACAAAGTTATTCATCGATCAATTTGGGCTAAAAATCAGCCTCGACTTTAAATGGGTTGAGATGGAGTCCAGATGTGTTGAGTTCAATAAATGGGGGTGAAGTGCAACAATAGTCATTTTTAAGCCTGCTATTTAAAAAATATTCTATGTCCTGAAGTTTGAACTTTGAGGTTTAACCTCTAGGAAGCGTATCCTGAAATTTGAGCGAAATTGGTTAATCTTTAAATTCATTGTAAATTGTGGATATATTTTGAACATCATGCTTAAAAGTGGCTACCTGGGTGTCATTTTCACATAAATGGGCAGGTTAGGCGGGTCATTTGGGCTTGGGCCAAATCACCAGTCCAAACAAAATTGGAATAATTTGTTCCAAATGTAGCAGTGGGCGCAAGAACAAACAACTCCCTGTATTAGTATTACTATCTCTTTTCAGCAGAAACCTTATCATATTATCGGAATGGCATTTAAATATAGGTTTCGAAAGTTCCCTAAGAAGAATGGAATAGTATGGCTAACTAAACTAGTCTTAAAGTATTTACAATTAATTAAGTAGTTCCAAATAACAAGAAAACATAGAGGTCCAATTCACTGTTTTCTTGAAGAGAAAGTAAGGAATAGTAAGTTTGACTCCCAATTTGCGGGCAAAGATGGCGAAACCTATTTCATTTTAGAAAAGTGGCCATTATTAAAGCATCATAGAATAAGCATTAACCTTTTTCTCAAACCAATGGCTGTTAGAATAGTCTATACCTCGCTAGATTCGTTATTATCTTGTTTTCAATTTTATTTCTTCGTGTCAAGTCTCAACTAAAAATCACTATTCACTTGCATTTTCATTATCTTGTAACGAAACAACGCACACGTAATCCTTCCTCTCTCGTGAAAAACATAAATTAAAGGGAGACATCTGTTTTGACTAAAAAGTGCAAAACTTTTTGTTAAATATTAATAAATTGAGAAGATAAAGGATTAATCCTAGCCAAGGTTAATCAACGCTAGATCGAAGGATATTAAATAAGAGAAATTAGATGAGACTGAATTTCTGAGCTTATTAAAATTGTGGGAGTGACTGAACATACTTGGATAACTCACATTCATAATATCGTTATTATATGATATGGAGTAAATAAGAGAGATATGAAGGATCACCATTAATGACTATCAGATCTGTCTTATTGATTCCATGACCTTTATTACAAAGAAAATCAGTAGCATGGCCTTCAGCCTTTTCTTACAAAATCTCTTTTTCCTTCTCTTCTTCCAGGAGAGAGAGAAGAAGTCCCCTTTCCATCGAATCCCT
>ML424753.1:71025-100889 GCA_005239525.1 Nicotiana knightiana
CCCCCCCCCCCCCCATATATACTAGCTCTTTCTATTTATCCAGCGATCTTTAACCTGAATATTATGATTGTTCATTGGTACTTTAGGTCGACCTACCTGGGCGATGTAGTATGCATTGCATCAAAGGCTTTCTAGTGAATCAACCTCGGCCATGGCCATGGAATGCATCATTACGGTCTTTCGTATACATAATCACTGATTAACCACTTTCTTACCATCGAATCTTGAGGTCAGGTTTCGACCCATATAGTTAGTCCCTCCGCCTATGGTGGTCGGCCTTAGTCGAGCACAACAGGCGGACTTTGTCAATATTCGCACAGAAATCTAACTGTTTTGGTTAAGGAGTGAGCATTTCCCTGAGATAATTTGATGTGACGTTCTGGGTGAGTTGCCAGACCAGTGTGTCAGTTGGAATGACATTAAATTCGTCAGGTGTCATTATGGCGCATGTTTGCTGAGCGTCGCATCGTTTCTTGTGCCCCTCCTGTTACTTTTTGAAAAAGGCAGCGCTTCATTTCTTTAAATCGGCGGTTCTATCTTTATAAATAGGGAACTTTCATTCGGATATGGTATTACTCGAATTGTTTTCAGGAAAATCTTTGAAAGCACTTGTTCGTACTTCTTAAAATGCAGGCATCCTCTGTGACTGTAGTATCTCTTTCTCTACATCCCAGATCTCTGCGATTATTCGAAATGGCTAGTATTTCTTATAATCCTAACCCGGTTGTTAATTATTGGCCCAAGTAAAGGTTAGTTTTGAGGACTGAGAAATGAACTCAGGCATGAACCAGGTCCATCCCTCCAGGTCCATCATGTGTGCAAAAAAATGGGAAGAAGTTACATGTGGGATGCACGTGAAGGAGATAAGCTTAACTTGGTATACTTGATAT
This sequence comes from Nicotiana knightiana, assembly GCA_005239525.1. NCBI lineage: Eukaryota > Viridiplantae > Streptophyta > Magnoliopsida > Solanales > Solanaceae > Nicotiana > Nicotiana knightiana. Next base: position 71,916 of record ML424753.1, read on the forward strand.
CTCCTGATCGAAAATGTTGCATAATTGATAAGGAGAAGGACTCCTTAATAAAAAAGAACACTATCCAAGATAGGGAAGGAGTTAGAAGTTAAAATCAACTAGAACTCTTCCACCAAGGAAGTGTAGCATCATAATTCTAGTTAATCTTTATTAACTAACTCTATAAATATCAGTGTTGTCCTATTTTATAGGTGTTGCACAAACGCATAAATTAAACGTGAATAGAGAGCAAAATAGCAAGGCGATTTTGCAAGTAGTTCGTGTGTGATTCAAGTGTACAAACCTGAAGCTACATGAACCAGATAGAAGAGCAACTCGAAGTGTCTGTCTTTTACTCTAGTTCAATTGTAGTAGGTGTTTTCATATTGTACCTTTCAGCTTTATCTAGAGGCAATTGTAATAGGTACTCAGAGTTTTCAAGCTAGAGTTAACTTGAAGTTGTCGCAACAGTTAGAGGTTGTGTGCGACGACGGGATTAGAGTTAATCCTAGGTTTACAAAAGAGTTTTTGTAAATGCATTTTTTGACTCAGTGATTTTAGTGGAGAGTTTGGGAAAATCCTACTGGAAAGTAGGACGTGGTTTTTTCACCTTTTGAGCCAGGTGTTTTCCACGTAAAATACTTGTGTTCTGTACTTTCTGTATTTATTATTCCGCAACAGTAGTAGTTGCAACACATAGAAGAACCAAGTCCTTCTATAATCAGTGCACGCGAAAAATTGAACACCATATAAATCACCCCCCCCCCTTGTGTGGTATTGAAGTATAAAACATCAATTGGTATCAGAGCACGTTATCCTTGAAGAGGCTAACACCTTAGGAACAGATCAAGATGAGCGCCACCTGAAAACTAGGAAGGGCAATCCACTGATAGGCCTCCACTCTTCAATGGCTAGTACTACTCTTGGTAGAAAAACAGGATGAGAGATCACATCATCGGAGAAGACTATGAGCTATGGGACATTGTCACTGATGGTCCCTTGGCTACCATGAAGAAGAATGTTGAAGGAGTAGATGTGCCAAAAACAAGAGTTGACTACAATGTTGAGGACTTGAGGAAATGGGAAAAAAATGCTAAGCCCAAGAAATGGCTTGTGTGTGGACTTGGTCCAGACGAGTATTGTAGAATTCAAAGTTGTACCACTGCTAAGGAAATCTGGGACACTTTGCAAGTTGCTCATGAAGGAACACCTCAAGTGAAGAGGTCCAGAGGAACAATATTGTATTCTCAATATGAGAATTTCACCATGAAGGAAGGGGAAACCATCCAGGAGATGTATACAAGGTTCACCACACTGAAAAATGAACTTAAGTCTCTTGGAAGGTTTATTCTTGAAGAAGACAAACTTGAGAAGATTTTGACAAGGGTTCTGTCAGTCTCTTGAGAAAGAAAAATCATTGTTATTCAGGAATCAAAGAACATTGTCACTCTTAAGTTGGATGAGCTAATTGGAGATCTCACTGCCTATGAAATTAGAAGGCAAACGATGAAGATGGATGCACCCAAGAAGGAAAGGGTCCTAGCACTCAGAATCACTGAAGGTGTTGATCTAGAGGAGGATGAAATGACCATGATCACAAAGGACTTCAAGAAGTACCTAATGAGAGGAAAGGGTCCTTCAAGAAGTGGAAGCTACAGCAAACTAAGGGTTCCTGAAAAACAAACCAATGAGGGGTGTTACAAGTACGGGAAAACTGATCACCACATCTAAGGAACACGAAGAAGTAACAGGTTCAACCCAAGAAGAATAAAGGATCAACAAAGGCTATGGTTGCTGCCTGGGGAGAAAGATCAGATGAGGGCTCAAAGGATGAAGATGGAGATGAATAAGCACTTATGGAAAATGGAGAATCCAATGAGGAATCTGAGGTAAGTATAATTCATCTCAAAGACAAGATTAAATTTTTGTCTAAAGAAAAGTTATCTGAGTTAGTCCTGGATTTCATTGATGAATCTGAGGATCTAAACAATGAAAAGGAACAACTGTCTAAGGAGTGTGTGATTTTTAAAGCTAAGTGCAAAAATCTGGAACTTAGGGCTAGTGAAAGTGATAGTAAAAATGCTGAGTTAAAGAACCAGGTTCATGAACCTGACACCATTGTCCTAGAGCTAAGATCTGAAAATCTAAAACTGAAATTAGGAACAGGTAAAAATAAAGTTGATCACACAAAACTCACATTAGAAGAAAACCTAGGAAAAATGAAAGACGAGTTGTACGAAAGAGATGAGCATATAAGAGTCCTTAAGGAGGATCTAAGCAAGGTTAAGCCCGAGCTAGACAGAACCTGTAAATGGAATAGGTCCTCCGATGCACTTTCATGGCTACATGAACACCATAGTAGCAATCAGAGAGGAATTGGCTACAGAACCCCTGCACCTAAGTGGGAGCCCAAAAGCAAGTACCTTACACTTCTCGAGAACAGAATCTGCACACACTTTGGTAAGACTGGCCACTACAAAAGTGAATGTAATGCAAAAGAAATGGCTAGTCAAAAGAATAAAATATTTGTTCAAGGGAAAAGTAGGCTACCAGGATGGGACAAAAAGAATTTGATTCACCCTTTTTCCTATAGAAAGGGACCCAAACTAGTTTGGGTTCCTAAGACTAACCCCTGATTTCTTTTTGCGGGTCCAAGTGAAGGGGAGCAGCCAAATATGATACACGGATAGTGGCTGCTCAAAGCATATGACAGGTAGCAAGAACCAATTCCTTTCACTTGAGGACCTTAGAGGAGGTAATGTCTCCTTTGGAAATGTGAAGAAAGGTGAGATCATTCGGGTTGGAAAGGTAAGTAAGACTGATTCTCACTCTATTGAGAATGTCTACTTGATAGATGTCCAAAAATACAACCTAATCAGTGTATCACAATTGTGTGATAGAGGTAACTTGGTAGCATTCACCACTACCAAATCTTTTGTGATAAATCTTATCACTGACAAGATTGTTTTGCATGGAAAAAGAGTAAACAATATTTACATTGTAGATCTGTCCACACTTTCAGAAAAATGAACCTACTTACTTAAGTGTGTTGGATAATGATCCCCTCCTTTGGCACAAAAGACTTGGACATGCCAGTCTAAGTCAACTCAACAAACTAGTTTCCAAGGACTTGGTGATAGGACTGCCTAACATTAAGTTCAGGGAAGACAAAGTTTGTGAGTCTTGTGAAAGGGGGAAGCAGGTAAGATCCTCTTTTAAAAGCAAGAAAATGGTAAGTACCACCAGAACGATGGAACTGGTCCATATGGATCTTTGTGGACCAATGAGAACTCTCAGCAGAGGTGGTAAGAGATATGTTAGTGCTTGTTGATGATTACTCTAGGTTTACTTGGACACTGTTTCTGACATCTAAAAATAAAGCATTTTACATGTTCACTTCCTTTGTTAGAAAAACTCAAAAATAACTAGGTAATAAACTTGCATCAATTAGGTCTGATCATGGTACTGAATTTGAAAATGCTAAATTTGTTGAATTTTGTGATGTGCATGGCATAGATCATAAATTTTCTGCACCTAGGACTCCACAACAAAATGGTGTAGTTGAAAGAAAGAATAGGACATTGGAAGAAATGGCTAGGACTATGCTTCTTTCTAGTAAACTGCCTCATAGTTTCTGGGCAGAAGCTGTAAACACTGCATGTTACATCATAAATATGTGCATGACCAGACCTCTTATTGAGAAGACTCCCTATGAGTTACTTAAAGGGAGAGAGACAAATATATCCATCTTAGGGCATTTGGATGCAAGCGCTTTGTGCACAATAATGGCAAAGATTCCCTGATCCCAGAAGTGACGAGGGAGTATTCTAATATTCTTAGGATATTCTTCATATAGTAAAGCTTATAAGATCTATAACAAAAGAACTATATGTGTAGAAGAAAGTGTACATGTAGTTTTTGATGAAACTAAAAAAATTTCTAAGAGACAGGAATAAGAAGATGAAGCAATTGAGCTGGTAAGAAATTTAAACGAAATCACAGCCCATACTGAAGCTGCACCAGAAGAAGGAACATGTAATGGAACAGGTTCTTCTACTCGGGGCAACCTGACAGGGGAAACTGAACAAGGAGGAACTGAATCTCAAACCTCGATGGAACCTGACTATAAACCTGTTCCATAACAACAAAGCATTTAAAGAACATCAAGGGGAAATCAGTTGGTTGTGAAATCTTACAAGTATCAAAGTTCTCATCCCATTGAGAATATAATTACTGACCCAACCTCTGGAATCAAAACTAGATCTTTATTAAAGAATCTTTGTGATTTTATGTTTTCTTATCTCTTATTCAACCTAGAAATATTGTAGAGGCTTTGCAGGATGCAGACTGGGTAAATGCAATACAATATGAACTCAACCAATTCGAAAGGAGTCGAGTTTGACATCTAGTACCAAGACCCAAGGACTTATCAGTAATTGGCACAAAATGAGTCTTCAGAAATAAAAGCCTTAAGTAGAGATCACTTTGAGAGGAACGTGTTGGAATTAAGGATGATTAATATCACCTAAAATGACTAGTTCAAAGTTAAACGAAAAAAATTAAAAAAAAAATTAGTTGAAAAAAGAAATTATTGGTTAGAAAGTCTATAAATTTTGTATATAATTAGATTAAATCTTTCAGTCTCATACTTTCAACAGTATACTCCGGTGCCATGTGCTAAAATGACTCATTAATCTCTAATGATATTTTCTCTATTTTGGAAAATTTAGACTTACACAAGAGAATTTTCAGTGAAGAACCTGGTTCATCAAGATAAATAGGTATGTTTTCTGCACTGCATAATTTGAGATAATTATATTTGGATCATGAGCAGAGTCCTACCTAATTCCAAACTTCTTTTGGACTTATCCGTTACAAGTGAACCGGTTCTGTTCAAAAGAGTCTCAACCGAATTGAAGTACCTAGATTCTAGGGATACACTCCAACGTCTCTTCAAACCGTCAAAAACTCTCATTCTTCTTTCATCTTCCAAACACAATATAATTCTCTTCTCTTTCATACCCTAGCCTATATATGTCGAACACCTATGAAAACCCTTCATCACCACCATAGGATGAAGTAGAGTAAAGATGATGGCTTGTAAGATTGTCGTTGAAGGAGAACAAATCAAGAACATAAACAAGAAATTGAAAGCATGTAGGGAAGAAGAATCCCAGAAATCTGAAGATTCATTTAAGTCTGCTACTAAGGGGGAAGAAAGTAGGTATTCCGAAACTGAACATGTATCTTCTGATTCTAAAGTTACTCCTGAGACAAGTTCTGAACTTGCTGCAAATTTGGAGAATAGATTTGTACTGGTAGGATCTATAGCAGGTGTTGAAACTACAGAATCTGGAGAAGTTAGTGGTAAAATAAAAAGGTAAAATAAAAAGAGAGCAAGGGTTCTAGGAGTAATGTGAGGGGAAAGGCTACAAGAGTGGCTGATTCTTCACCCACTCATGTTGGTCTAACAAAAGAAACCGGGGCAATGGTTGTTTGGGGAGAGGAATTTATTGAAATAGAAGAGAGTGTGAGCAAAACAAAGGGCAGTGGGTCTGGCGAAGCTCTTGAGGTGTTGGTTCAACTTGGGGAAAAAAATATGGATGGACCTATTCCATCTGAATAGGAAACCCTCGCAGACCTACTGATAAGGTTATCAATGGCACCAAAACTCATGTCATTCCCTATTGCTTCATTCTCACAACTGTACTTGCATATTTCAAGGTTCTAATAAAGAAGTGGGAGATTAGTACAAGCAAGGATCATTTTGGGATTAATACTCTGCTTGCTTGCAATTATGAAGCCAATGTCACTCATAAAGAAACTGGTTCATCAAGAAGGTACTAGTGAATAGCAAGGTCAGAGACTTGATGCAAGAAAGTGGGGTTAAGGATGTTGAATTGGGAGGCTGAAGAAGTGGTTGACTGAGGTAGAGACTGAGAGAGATGGTCTTAGAACTGAGCTGGCAAGAGAAAAGGAGAATAATGCTGGCATTATTCAGGATATGCTGAAACTCCTCCAGGCCAAAAACCAAGCACCTAATTCTTCCCAGCCTTAAGACTCTTAGCCCAGTGTAGATCAACCAGTGACCCAGTTCGGGATTTTTTGTTGTTTTTGCTCATGTTTCCAGTATTTTTATTTCTTCTTATGCTTTGTGGTAGAATCTTATCAATCATCAATGAAATTCACTGTCTTTTGCTCGAATTGTTTGGTTATATTTCTTTGATGGTTAAAATTCTTAGCTTGATCTATGATGATTAATCCATGATTGCATTTGAAGTAGCCATAGTGGCCATGAGTAAGCATTAAATCTGGTTATCTCACATTTTTATGCAACTTTTCGATGATGCCAAAAGGGAAAAAAAAGAGATTGTGCTTCCAACAAATGTTGTTTAGCTTTGAACAAGTGATGTTTATAACCTAATGTACCTGGTCCTTGATGATAAGTGATAAAAAGGAAAAATGTTTCTAACATTGTGTTGATGTTGAGCTGAGTTGAAACAGGTCCCAAGCTTATGAAAAGCACAGAGTTTTTCATCATCAAAAAGGGGGAATTTGTTGGACCAAGTAAAGGTTAGTTTTGAAGACTGACAAAGGAACTCATGTATGAACCAGGTCCATCCTGTGTGCATAGAAACAAGAAGAAGTTACATGTGGGATGCACGTGAAAGATATAAGCTTAACTTGGTATACTTGATATCTCCTGATCGAAAAGGTTGCATAATTGATAAGGAGAAGGACTCCTTAATCAAAGAGAACACTATCTAAGATAGGGAAGGAGTTAGAAGTTGAAATCAACTAGAACTCTTCCAACAAGGAAGAGTAGCATCAGAATTCTAGTTAATCTTTATTTACTAACTCTATAAATATCAGTGTTGTCCTCTTTTATAGGTGTTGCAAAACGCATAAGTTAAACGTGAATTAAGAGCAAAATAGCAAGACAATTTTGCAAGCAGTTCGTGTGTGATTCAAGTGTGCAAACTTGAATCTACATGAACCAGATAGAAGAACCAGCTCCAAGTGTCTGTCTTTTATTCTAGTTCAATTGTAGTAGGTGTTTTCATATTATACCTTTCAGCTTTATCTAGAGGCAATTGTAATAGGTACTCAGAGTTTTCAAGTTAGAGTTAACCTGAAGATGTCACAACAGTTAGAGGTTGTGTGCTACAGGGATTAGAGTTAATCCTAGGTTTACAAAAGAGTTTTTGTAAATGCAGTTTTTGGCTCAGTGATTTTAGTGGAGAGTTTGGGAAAATCCCACTGGAAAGTAGGTCGTGGTTTTTCACCTTTTGAGTCAGGTGTTTTCCACGTAAAATACTTGTGTTCTGTACTTTCTGTATTTATTATTCCGCAACAGTAGTAGTTGGAACACATAGAAGAACTAGGTCATTCTATAATCAGTGCATTGGACACCACACAAATCACCTCCCTTTTGTGTGGTATTGAAGTATAAAACATCATTAATGCTCCGGTGCCGAAAAATATCTCTCCTTCCCTCGATGAGGGAGTGAGTTTAAAGGAAGACAAGAGTTTTCCGACGGTAGATGAGGTGGTGCCCTGCCCGAGAAACCACGAAAGGACTTTAACCACGCCGTTGAAGAGGAGCCTGCGTCGGTGCTCTCTAAATGGATGTTGCGGCACTCGCTGTATTAAAAATCAAGTGGAGGATTTCCGAACATATCGAACGTGTCCCTGCGGAAGGTTAATAGTTCACTGGAATAGCCCAGGGTGTTGTGCTTTCTACGTGTACGCTTTCATTATTGGATATACGTTCCCTCTTCCCTCATTGGCGGAAGACTTCTGCCGTTTCTACGAGGTGTGCCTGACCCAGCTCACCCCCTTCATATACAAACTCTTTTTGATGCTCAACAAGTACGCAGAGTTGGCTGGCTGTGGCGTTTCCCTTCAACATATGATGCATCACTTCGTCCCCAGCTTTCAAAGGGGCACTATGTTGCACGTCCGCCATCGGGGTACTAAGAGCCTGGTGGTTGGAATGGACGATAAGACTAATCATCATTTTTGGGAGAGTTTCTTCTGCTTCCATATGAAACATTTGGTGTCCAATCCCGCCGGGTTTCCTGAGACGTGGAATTTTTCCCGTGAGTCTTCCTCCACCTTTCATTTTTTACTGCGTTGATTGGTTATCCGTATCTCTTGATTTCATTGAGTGATTGTTGTTTGTTGTTCGTTTGTTCCATTTTTGCAGCAGATGAGAGGTTGCCTCCTCCGCTAGTTAGGAACATCCGCGAATCGGTGGCTTCAGTTCTGCCTCACACGGTGAGAATTCACGAATGGACGCGTTTCTACGAGAGGTTTGGGCGTAAGCCTTCTGTCAATGAGTCGCCTTATCTTGTACATAGTCGTTCATCCTTCGCCCTGCGTTTTTCTCTACTTGGTGCTTATAAAGAGTCGTGTGTCGTTTTTGACAGGTCGGAAAGGGCGAGAATGGTGAGGGCCCTTACTCGTGCCTTCCGCCAGCCGGCCTCCTCTTCTATGTATGTACTTCAGGTGGCTATTGATGAGGGTGCTCAGAATCAGACCGCTGCGCCAGTTGAGTCGGCATCCAGATCTGGTCGTACTGAGATTGTTCCTCGCTCAGACTCTGCGACTCCCACGGCTCGCTCAGTGGGCGAATCCACTCAGGGCATGGTCGAAGAGAAAATGTGAGAGGGGTCGCACAGGGAGCGGAGGTGTTATTTAAGCCAAGGATGGAGAAGGCCGTGATGGCGTCGCGACAGGGTTCGGCGGCTGCCGCCATTGTTTAGAGTGGACCTTCCTCGTCTCAGCAGGCTTGCACCTCCTCTTTAGTCGATGAGAGATTGAAGGGCATAGTGGTGGATGATTACGAGTCCGAATCGGACATCGATCCTGAGGAAATGCGTTTGTTTGAAGAGGGTTTTACCAGGGTCGAGGTGATGGCCGGCGGTTCTTCCCGTGTGTTTGAGATCACGTCGGATGTTAACCTTCTGGAGAACACGACGGATTTGGTGGATCAATTCGATCTCTTATGTTCTGCCACCGAAAGCAGATCTCTTCGGGACCTCAGCGACTCTGGTTTGTCAGGATGCGTGGGAGGGATGGCCTTAAGGGTGAGCTTTTTGCATTTACTTCCTCTATTTTGAGTCTTTCGTTTTTGTTGACTTTTTTTTTTCTTAAGGCCTACATGCTGGAGAGTGAGAGTGCTCGTCGAGCCGAAATCTTTCTGAAGATGGCTGAGAAATATCGTTGATATCGCAACAAGTGCAGAGAGATGCATATGGATCTTAGAAAGAGTGGTGATACTCGGTCCCTTAGGGAGGAACTGGAGAAAAAAGATAAGGACATGATGCGGTCTATCTACAGATGTAGTGAGCTTGAGGGATTGATCTGAGTCAAGGATGAGGAGATAGAGGTGGGCAAGGGTGTCGCGACTGAGTGTGAGGACCTTCAAGCGAGGGTATCGTCTCTGCGAGCTGAGCTCGAGCAGAATGAAGCGAGGATGCTAGTTTGAGCGAGGAGTGGACTGAAAAGGTTGCCGATTTGGGGAGGATAGTGGTGGAGTTAGAGAGGGCTGAGGGTGCGCAGATAGCGGCTGCAACAAGGGCGGAGGCGCTGGAAGATAAAGTGTGCGTCCTCAGATCTAAGCGAGAGGCTGAGAAGGGGACAACCGTGATGAAGGAGGCCAGGCTCGAAGAGCAGATTGGCGAGCTCGAGGGGGATGCCTCGAGTTTGGGTGATAAAGTGGCGGCCTTGGAGGCCGAGAAAGCCCATTTGTTGGCTCAGGCCCCTCAATAAGTTGACCCTGTTGCCGTTCCTCGTCACCTGTATGAAATGTGGGTCCACGCCAAGTCCCATCGAGACATTTACAAGGATTTGTGGATGGCGGGGAGTGTCCCTGAGGCTGCTTTTGAGGATGCTCGTGCGAAGGGGCGCGGGGCTCGACTTGCTTGTGGCTATGATCCCGCGATGCCAGAGGCCGACGGTGGTGCCGAAGTTGAAGATGGGCTCTCTGATGGTGGAAGTGCTGATGGGGATGACGGTGGAGATGCGGCAGAATGAGATTTGTGGTTTTTTAGTGCTTGTTCCCCTTTTTTTTTGTTCTTTCCTTGGTGTTGTTTGTCGTTGTATCGCTATTTTTTGGAGGCCTATTTGGGTCCCTTGCGAGACGTTGTATGCAATTTTTTGAATAAAATTCACTTTGTTTTCGGTTGTACGTCTCTCGCTCTTCTCTCTTTTCCTCTTTTTTTGGTAGTGGATTTTCGGGCCCTTTTGCGGTGAGTCCATGTTTTTGATTCGGGAATTTGGCATGGTTCATGTTCGCTTTACTCGAGCGGAGTAGCTTTACTTTATTCGAGCGAGTTTGAATCGACTTGATTTGAACGGGGTAAAATTTATTTGACTCGAACGAAGTTGACTTTACTTAACTCGAGCGAGATCAAATTGTTAAAAATAATTCGAGCGGAGTCGAGTGTTGAACATAATTCGAGAGAGGTAGAATGTCAAAAAATAATCCGAGCGAAGTCGAATGTTGTAATAATTCGAGCGAAGTTGAATGTTAGAATAATTCGAGCGAAGTCAAATGTTAAAAATAATTCGAGGGAGGTTGAATGTAAATAATTCGAGCGAGATCGAATGTAAATGATTCGAGCGAGGGCGAATGTAAATGATTCGAGCGATGCAGAATGTAAATGATTCGAGTGAGGCAGAATGTAAATGATTCGAGCGAGGCAGAATGTAAAAGATTCGAACGAGGTCGAATGTAAATGATTCGAGCGAGGTTGAATGTAAATGATTCGAGCAAGGTCGAATGTATGGTGTAGAATGTAGAACGATTTGGAGTTGTGCGAAAAATGTTGCATGATGTTTTGCTTATTCGTATCATTTGGCGAACATTACATGCTTGTTTAATACATGCATTTGAGAAGTTCTCTGTATACCTAGTCCCTTCATCGTTCTGCTTGTAGTAGTAGATAAGTGGAGCGATGAATCACCAGACTTAAGCTTCGAGCGAGGTCGAATGTCGAGATAATTCGAGCGAGATCGAGTTTAACTCTCGCGACTAGAGCGAGGTCGAGTTTAACTTTCATGACTCGAGCGAAGTCGAGTTTAGCTTTGGCGACTCAGGCGAGGTCGAGTTTAACTTTAACGACTCGGGCGAGGTCAAGTTTGACTTTGGCGACTCGAGCAAGGTCGAGTTTAACTTTGGCGACTTGTGCGAGGTCGAGTTTAACTTTGGCGACTCGAGCGAGGTAGAGTTTAACTTTGGCGACTCGCAAAGTGGCGTAGGAGAATGGCGATCTACCTTGCCTTTCATCAAGAATTTCATGCGTTGTTCATACATGCATCGGGGTGAGTCCCAGTTTGTGTATTCCCTTCACCGTGCGGCCTGGAGAGGCTATCGACGAGGCCGGCAGTGAATTCGGTGCTTAGAGGCTCATATGTGGTGGCGTATACCTCCGGGCGGGCAGACGTTGCACACCGGTGGCGAACACATGGGCGAACTCTTGATAACTACGTTTCACCTGTGTTGGGACGTCTTCGAGTTTGCCGTACAATCCCTTATTTATGGAGTTTGTTTCTCGTCGCTGCCAGTTGGTTCTGAACCGTTCATCTATTATTTATGCCAAAGGCGTGGTGTGTGGAGTTCTTCTCTGTTTTGCCCGTTGTTGCAAGGGGGATTATAGGGGCGGTATCGGCTAGTCCCTTCGCCTATTCCCTTCCTGTATTCCCGTGGTGAGCATCCATGCCCTTCATTTCACACCACTTTTGTAAAAGGAAAAGCGAGTTGAAGGTATAAGGAACTATTTGTTACCTGGGCTGGCCGGTTGGCTGATGGGTGAGGGGGGTTGTTCGTGTTTCCTTTGCCGGTCATTATCTTTGGACCCGATATTAGCTTCATGTCCCGCCCATCTGCTATTTTGGTTTGAGTGTTTCGTGGGTGGATGCTTTATTTCCCCCATTATGTCCTCGAGTTCGAGTCTCGATTTGTCCCAGTCCCAAACGAGCCAAAGGAACAGTAATATAAGTCACACCAGAGGCGTGAAAATGAAGAGCATTTTGACGGTAGGTTATACAACAAGCAACGTCCTGTATGGTAAGATTACTACGCGTGGGGTACTAACCTGGAAGTACTATTACGAGTGTGCTTGACATGTACGACGCAGTCTCATTGTGATGGCTCACGCCTGCGATGCGCTCTGGTTTCGCGTGAGGATTTCATTCTTGGTTGGTTTGGTGGATCCAATGAGAACTAATGCTTTGGCTAGGAAATTGTTTGACCAAAAAGTGTGAAACATTTTGCTAAACATGAATAAATATTGAGAAGATAGAGGATAAATCCTAGCCAAGGTTAATCAACGCTAGATCGAAGGATATTAAGTAAGAAAATTTGATGAGACCGAATTTCTGAGTTTATTAAGATTGTGGGAGTGACTGAACATACTTGGATAACTCACATTCATAATACCGTTATTATATGATATGGAGTAAAGAACAAAGATATGAAGGATCACCATTAATGACTATCAAATCTATCTTATTGATTTCATGACCTTTATTACAAAGAAAATCAATAGCATGGCCTTCAGCCTTTTCTTACAAAATGCTTTTTTCCTTCTCTTCTACCGGGAGAGAGAGAAGCAGTCCCCTTTCCATCGAACCCCCCCTGTATATATACTAGCCCTTTCTATTTATCCATCGGTCTTTAACATGTATACTGTGATTGTTCATTGGTACTTTAGGTTGACCTCCTTGGGCGCCGCAGTATGCACTGCATCACAAAGGTCTTCTAGTGAATCAACCTCGACCATGCCATGGATATACATAATCACGGCTTAACCGCTTTATTACCATTGAATCTAGAGGTCGTTCTCATGTGGTCAAATTTCGACCATACAACATCTGCCAAAAAATAAACTCTTATGAGAAATAGAAAATTAATGACTGTTATAGGATAATCTCATTAAAATCCCATTATTTGCTGAGTTTGTGGCATAATTTCTCCAGAATTTTACAAATAAAGAAAAACACTTTAAAGAAAACCTTATTAAAAAAATTAGTTGGTGCCCTATTTTTCCTCCATTTTTCCATCCTAAAGATTCATAAACATTAAAAAATGGAGAGGAGGGGGCGAATCAGTAAGATAAGATACTCAAGTTTTCCTTTGTAATTTTGCTCAAACCCAACACTCTGGCAAAATGGTCATTAGGAGAAGCCCTTGTAGAATTTTCAAAAGGTCCAAACACGCTCTGTTGAAAAGAGAAAAAACCTAACACACTTGGAAGTTGAGTTTGACCAAACTACTTATATTCATTTTTTACTATTTTATATCCCCCAATTATTATTTTCCTATTCCTATTCTTTTGGTTAATTTCACTTTTGATCCTTCAGTCATTAGCAAATTCTAATTTTGCTTCATCTCTTATTTTCTTAGCATATTTAATTTTGAAATTACTTAGATTGTATGGTTTTAATCCCTCTAAATAAATAAAAAAAGTGCTTTAGTTGATCATGTTAGTACTATGTTATTATCAAATATGAATAACAAAACAAATTTAACACGCTAAAGTGTAATCAACTGGTAAAAAAATAATAATTTGTTAAATTATAAACCTTCATAAGAAAAAAAAAATGAAAAGTAGTAAAAAGTAAATTGTGTTCAATCAAATATTAAAAAAATCATAAATTCAGGAACTGGAAAAGCGCAAAATTTTCTTCTTCTTTTTCAATATAGTTTCGTGAGTAGGTTTACTTGGCCGCCGCCCCCCAAACCAAAACCCAAACATACCAAAAGAATGAAGAAAAGAAGTACTCTCTTTGTTCACTTTTACTTGCTCATTATATTTTTAAAAAATAATAAATAAAATATATAATTTCTTATAATATTCATATTTATTGATATATATTTTTAATGAGTTTAAAAAATAAGTAATTAATAACCGATAAAGAAGAAATTGTTATTTGTGGTAGAGTTTGAAGGAGACAAGGAAAGTACAGCTGTGTTTTGTAGGAGGCCTGCGTTATCACGACGCTTATTACCTCACGAAATATCCCTTGGTCCTCATATATGTGACACTATTTTCGGGGCAAAAACGAGAGGCCAAAATTTTCATAAAATACACGTGTCAATTTCTCATTAAAACGCGGTTCCTTAGCCCAAGTCCTCTTCCTCTAAATGCGTGTATAAATAGCCTTATGTGCTTCGCTGAGTCTCAACAGAGCATTAAAACAAATCCCAAACAGACCCAATTCCCTCTTCCCTTCCCTTATTTTGCTCTTTGATTCACAAGTTCAAAGTAGCTTTTCTTCTGTTAAAGAAAAGTGAACTGCGATTCTACATTTCACCAATTTTTGTAAGTTTTATTTCCGTTGATTTATATCTATCTGTTTTCCTTTATGATTTTGCTCTTTGTTGCTGTTGGTTTTTTATAATGCTCGCCGTTGTTGTGATTAATGTTCTAATTTTTCCCCCTCTTTCCCGGCGAATAGCACCTTGTTTGTACACTTTCATCAAAGGGCCCTTTAACAGATTGGTTTTTCTCTTTATGTTAGGAGAGCCCTTTTATTAATGTGTAGGTTTGTCTTTGAAATATTAGTGTTTGGTTTGTCTTTTGAACAAAACATATCAAAACTCTTTAACATTTTTACACTTTAATTTCTTATTGGTCAAATTGCATGGCTGAAATTGACAGAATAAAATCGGTTATACCTTAGATGCTGGTTAAACCTATTTAGTAACTATTTTTATTTTTTTTTGGAAAATAAAATCTTTTTTGTTAGTTATGGCTTTATTCTATGCAGGGGTAGTAATGGCTTAAAAATACCACTCCTATATTTGTTGTCTGTGTTTTCTCTTATGCAATTATTTGTATGATTTACCTTCTCAAATGCTACTACTATTGTTTTTATGAACTATGTATTGTATCTCAACGTTCAACGACAAAGTGTAATTGAAAAATCTTTTGTATATTGAGACACAAAGTAAACTTACACCATCACGCTTTGTTTCCTGCTTGGTATTTACATGTCTTTCAATGCAGTTATCTGTCTTTTTACTTATTGTTTTTTGAACTTTTGTTTTTCTGAAGGAAATAATTAGCTAAGCAAGATGAAGATAAAGATATATATATATATGAAATATAGGAAAAGTAATTACAGATAACCAATAACAATCATATGAATAAACTAATTCTAAAAGGCTGCAACTAGATGTAGTATATGAATTTAAATAGTCCGGTCTCCAATTCCATTATACATTTTTTATTTCTGATTCAAAGAGTAATTTGAAGTTTCTAATTCAGATTTCTGAATTAGTTGTCTTTTACCAAATTTACTGAAACTATAATGTTGTTTAGTGCCTGCCTTGAAGGCATGCCCCCCTGAGTCAAAGAGTTTAAGAGTAAAGGTATTAAAACTGTATAGATGTAAGGCAAGCTCTTTTGGTTCAGTATAGAAAGAGCCAACTTAAACATATTAACAACCATTTACTGGTTTGTACCAAAGTTCAAAAGCACATAACATTTACAACTATCAAGGCCAAACTTCTTATTGTTTTCATTCATAATTTTGATCTATATGCTAATTGGGCTTAGTTGTCCATAAAATTGTTAAGGCCAAACTACTTATTTTTTTCTGACCATCTTATTTCTTTTCAATGTAATGAGCAGGTAGGAATCGATGAACTAATGGACTCTAAAGGTGGGAAGAAGAAGTCTAGTAGTAGTTCCTTATGTTACGAAGCTCCCCTTGGTTACACTATTGAGGACGTTCGACCAAACGGAGGAATCAAGAAATTCAGATCCGCTGCTTACTCCAACGTGAGTCAACTTTGCCTTCATCTTATGTATCTAAGTTGTTTATATCTGTGTATACATGCTAACTGTTTGCTTATCTCTGTCTTTTTTGTATGCAGTGCACTCGCAAGCCATCCTGAGATTTCCCGTGATCTAGAATAAACCACCAAAGGTGGTTCAAGTAGACAGTAGTTTAATTTTAGAATTCTGTTCTTCTCAACCTTTTTTCTTCATACCTCATCCTCGTGATAATCTCTTCCAAAAAGTAGTCCTTCCCAAGCACTCTTTCAAGCAAGATGGCCGTGCCAGTTTCTGCCATTGGATTCGAAGGATATGAAAAGCGACTTGAGATTTGCTTTTTCGAGTTAGGAATGTCTGATGGCCCGGGATGTGGCCTGCGGTCTCTCTCCAAAGACCAATTGGATGAAATTCTGACACCGGCTGCATGCACCATAGTGTCTTCATTGGCAAATGATGAAGTCGACTCTTATGTCCTTTCAGAGTCTAGCCTCTTTGTCCACTCTTACAAGATCATCATCAAAACTTGTGGCACTACAAAACTGCTGTTGTCAATCCCACCCATTCTTAAGTTAGCCGATGCACTTAACCTGAAAGTGAAGTCAGTGAGGTACACTCGTGGTAGTTTCATCTTCCCTGGGGCTCAGCCATATCCACATCGTCACTTCTCTGAAGAAGTAACCGTGCTTGACAGCTATTTCGGTAAGCTTGGCGCAGGCAGCAGTGCATATGTGATGGGTAATGCTGATAAACAACAGAACTGGCATGTCTATTCTGCTTCAGCTGAATCTGCCAATGCCAATAACCCAAATCCAGTTTATACACTGGAGATGTGCATGACTAGTCTGGACAAGAAGAAGGCATCCGTATTTTTCAAGACTCACTCAAGCACTGCTGCTGAGATGACTGAAGTTTCAGGCATTCGGAAGATTCTTCCAGAATCAAACATATGCGACTTTGACTTTGACCCTTGCGGTTACTCAATGAACGCTATCGAGGGGCCAGCAATCTCTACAATTCACGTCACACCTGAGGATGGATTCAGCTATGCAAGTTTCGAAGCAGTAGGTTATGATTTCAAAGCCGTAAACTTGACTGCCATGATCGAGAGGGTGTTGTCCTGCTTCGGACCTGCTGAGTTTTCTGTATCACTACACTGTGACACTCTTGGGAAGGAACTTTATACTGAGTCCGGCCTGGACATTATCGGATACGCCTCTGGAGAGAAGACTACTGAAGTGCTTGGTGAGGGAGGATCACTTACGTACCTCACATTCAGTAGCAATGGTAGCTGTGGATCCCCGAGGTCAATCTTCCATTGCAGTTGGAGCGAGAGCGAGGATGAGGAAATGGAGAAGATATATTAATGAGAAATTTGTTTATTCTCCTTTTTAGTATGCAATACTATAGTTGGTACAGATCCAGCCATGCTTTTCTTATTGCTTTATGAGTCTAGTAGTATTATCAGGTTCTGTTGTTTATATTCAGTAATATGGTATGTCTGGGCATCAAATAAACAGTCTGCGTTGAGTCTATGCAGATGGCCATCTTTATGACGTTTGGGATAATATTCAGTGTTCTGTTGTGTAATAAAACTCTGTTTGAGACTAATAACATAGTGTTGTCATTGTCGATATATTTGTATTATACTATGTTTTTTCTTATGTGGAAGTAGTTGTGTTCTATATCTGTCCTAAAATCGGCTCTCTACGTTTTTGACAATTAACTTTTTTTTTTTTAATCTAAAGCACTTATTGTAAGTGTTTGATACACTTGATTTTCGAAGCACTTCTGTTTTCTAAAAGTAGTTCTGAAATTTGATTTTTCCCTTAATATGAAATATTTTATCAAAGATTGTTGGATTGCTCTTTCATGGCATTTGTTAGCTTTGGTGAATCATTTAGAGACTGACACAATATATTTGCGAGCAGACTATGTCACTATGAGCTCATTGAATAATCTTATTCGAATTAAGTGCTCATCAAATATAGCTGCACTATTTGGCATTATTAGTTTTCGCTAGGATGTCTATGTATGTAATAAAGATAAATAGAAGAGAGAAAAGAAGATACAATTCTCCAATCTTAGGAATAAATAAAAAGAAAATCAGCTGATCAACTCTAGAAACATGAAGTATAGCTTCAGCAAAAACAGTTACGCATCTATCAACTAGAACCAAAACTGGAAACTACATACAAGAACAATAGCTGAAACCCATTCTCCACAAGTATTTTGCGTTAGCTTATAACAACGCTGTTCTGGAGATTTTCTCTTCGTTCAGTAAGGTCGGAATTTTCTTGCAGCCCTTAACTGCTGTATCCGCTTCTTATCCTGCTCAAATTTGCTCTGCAGCGCCATGATCTCTGTGCATAATACAAATGCGAATAATGATAAGTCACAAACAAAAGAAACAGGAAAAAAATCATATTGAGAATTTAATCTCTTGCACCAGGGGAAATTGGCAACAAGTACATTAGAGTAACTTAGCAAGTTTCAAATTATAGCAGGTCCTTCAGATGAATGGATGGGTCAAGAAACAACCATTATTACTAGGACGATGTATCAGATCAGATTTACTTTGTATGACTTAGGTATATCAAAGTTGAACAGGGACTCCTAGCCCTTGACGGGAAAAATGACAAACTGCAAATAGAACATCGATAGGCAGTGAGACCAGAAAACATAACCAGGAAAGATACTATTGTGATACTATTTGAGGTGGTTTTCAAGAGGTAAAATACAATGCTGTGGATTATTTCAGGCCCTTCCACTATCTGTCACGAAAGACAGAAACTGCTCAACCTATTCTGCATCAATTTATCAAAACAATGCTGCTTTTCAATCATCCTAATAATTTCTTTTTTCTTTTGAAAATGTAATGAAGCAAAGGACGGGCAGCGCAACCCCAGCAATATGCATCTTCAATTCAAGCTTAGAAACCACAACCTTTTCATCAGAAAATGTAAATACTTTTTAACCTCAAACTTAAATGTGATTTTTGGATAACATCAAACTTTTTATTTAAACAATATCGAGCAAGAAGGTGTTAACAAAAAGCAAAGATGCAGTAAACATACCATTTCTTTTTGCTTCTCTCTTCTGAAACCGGTAGAAATCTAATCCCACATCATTCTTTTTCTTTTTGGCCATATTATCCATAACAGCAGTCTGAGAAACAGAACCAACTGCAATTCCAGTTTCAGAATCCGTTGTCTTCTTCCTGCCTTTGTGGTGTACAACAACGGTCCATCCACCTTCAGCGGCACGGGCTTCTTTTTCTTTCCTTTCCTGTATGTATCAGAATAAAAAATATGACAATGGGAACAAGAACATAATTAGGCGTGGGCAAATCAGCATATACAAACTAGAATATAAGAACATGATTAGTTGTGGACATATGAATAAACTTCTATGACATGTCATCATGAGGTGGTCACAAGAAACAAATTCATCAGTACAGGCTTTTGCAAGAAAGGGCCAAAAGATAAGTGCAAAACTCTTTAAAGACTCAGTCCAGCATTTTCTTTTAAATGAAAAAAAGCTATAAATACCATAAAAACTTTTTCCACTATGGATATGACAGCTCATGAAAATACGAGCATTCTCCCTATACTTCGAAAAAATCATTAACAGCAACGAA
This sequence comes from Nicotiana knightiana, assembly GCA_005239525.1. NCBI lineage: Eukaryota > Viridiplantae > Streptophyta > Magnoliopsida > Solanales > Solanaceae > Nicotiana > Nicotiana knightiana. The sequence continues at coordinate 91,326 of ML424753.1, forward strand.
TGGCATGATAATCTGGAAATATAGAGTACCTGTTCTTTTTCCGCCTCATGATCAGTTATAAACTCGTCAATCCTTTCTTGCAATACCTTTAACCCTGGCCTACTGTGATAATAATCTGTAACCCACTCTGCACCCAGAAAAAGGAAAGTGACTCTTTATAAGGCAATCGATCTAATTCATACTTTCTAATATAAGGTCAGCAGTTCATCCCAAAAGATTCATTTTTCATATAGCGAGATGCCGAGAAAATAACTCCTAACTTAAATAAAACTATCCATAATTTTTCAAAAAAGAAAAAGAATTATACAACAGCAAGAACTTCTAGTTTGCCGTGAAAGATTTGAATGAGTTTCTCCATAACATATTTAATGAGGCAAATCTCATGTCAATCACAACGAACATAACAACAGAAGCAACAGGAAATACTTTTATATGATATAAAGAGAAATTCATACTTCTCACTCCTTTAGAGTAATCCTCATCCCCTGAAGATAGCTCATAAATCTCTTCATCTTCAGCTTGTTCTGTCTTCTCAGGCAAATCATCCTCAGCTATTGAAGATGGACGATCCTTCTCAACAATTTTGTGGGCCTCTTTTGACTTGCCTAGAGGAGATAGACAGTCTTGCAGAAGTTATAAATTGTCAACATCAAAAATTTTGTTTGATGAATAACATCAAAAGATTGCCAATAAATTAAAGTGTGTGATGGCTGTTGGGTATAAGTATGAATTTATAACCCCAGATACTTGTACAATAAGTAGGTTGCATATAAGTTATATTTCACTATCTTCCAACATTTGGAGTGCTCTCTCCGTCAAACTATATGGTTTAAAAGTGGTAAGTGTTTCTAATGCAATACTCATAAGCTTTTAAATGTTTTAATAGACTCCTAGGAAAGTACAAAAACTGTTATTGTTTCCTTGAAAACAAAATGTATTTTTGGGAAGAACAATCAAACTTCACTTCTTCCTTGAAAAGAATGTATTTTTGGGAAGAACAATCAAACTTCACTTCTTTTTCTTGTTCTTTGATCAGGTAAAGGACTTCACTTCATTGTGTTCAACATGTGAAACTTTTCGATTGTTTAGATGCTAACATATTTAGACACTAAGGCATGCCAGCAAGTGATACACACGGCCTGATTGAGAGAAAGTTTATTTACTTACATTAATTACTCAACATCGTTTAGTTCCTCGCTTGTTTTAAATTTGACGTACATGATTAATAAAAAAAGAAACAGAAATATGGAAACTCGAGAATCTATTTTCTCCATACCTTTTTGTCGTTTTGAGAAATCATTACCCTCAGTTTTCCCAGCTTTTTTTTCGCTTTTTCTCTTCTTTCCCTTCGATTTTCGTTTCTCCGGCTTATCAGGTTCACTCGATATGGTATTTTCTTGACCAAGTCCATCCTCTACGTCATTAGATTGATCAACTACACCACTTTCAGCAAGTGTGTCATTTTTCCTCTTCTTCTGCTTTGATGATTTGCTCTTTTTCTTGTCCCCATCTGCATTATCTAAATCATCTTCTAAAAACCTCAATAATCATACAGGCCAATCCCAGCAATTTATGCTCCGAATATTAATTAAATTTTCCAGACAACTACCTTTATCATATGATAGATGGCATTCATCTATTTCATCCTTGCTTCTTCTGTTTTGCACTGTCAATTTCTTCTTCTTCCTATTCTTTTCTTCTGTTACCTTAGAAAAATTTTCCTCTAGAAAAAAAGGGCATAAATCAGCATTGTTGTCAAGTAAATACTAAACATAGAAAAAGATTATGAATAAACAAGGAAATGAGGGAAGAAATCCAAAAGATCCTATAAGAAAAAACTTTGTTTCTAGTTCAACTAATCTTTGGGCTCTTTACTACAACATCTTGGCTCATCGAGACACTATAGATAATGTTGAACCCCATATCTATAATTACTGTCCTTTTTCAGGGCATCTATGAAGAGTGTTGATACTAGCGCATAGAAGACATTTGCTTCATACACAAGTGAGTGGTGTGCCCAGAAAAAATATATTGGGACTTTCATCCACTTGCAATATTCCTAAGAGGAAAAGAAAAGCCCCCTCTAGAGGAGATAGAGCCATATTGCAACTGAACCTCCCAGAGTTTCTTCATAAGACAACACCTCAATATGAAAAACTGAATAAAAGCAAACAAGATAAGCCTCATGGCAATGCCCCATGGCTTTAGTATAGTGGTAAGAGCACAACAATGATGGGTGGCACACATCACCAGTTTGAATCTTGTAACAAAATCTAGTATCTAAGTGGAAAAGTCTGTTTATGGCTAATAAGCAGCATTCCTGGAAATTTCCAGGGAATTAGGATTTCAAATTTGTTGTTGCCTGTGGAACCTAATATTACTACACTAATGAGTAGGAAAAGAAATGTTGCACGGCTCAATTATAGTAGGATGAGGAAGCTCAATACTGAGTGTGAGCAAGTGGATAGGCTCATAAGTCATAACTAATTTGAAATGTTAAAGAAAACCTTTCCTAGTTCATTGAGATTACTAATTTGTGGAGTATATTGTGATGATTCTTCCATCTATAATCACTTGAAACTTGAAGTGTTGTATGCAACGAGCATAAGTGACTGCTTGCCTATATGCAAATAGTGGAAAAGGAGCAAAAATCCAATTATAGTGTAATAGTGCTGTCGAGGAAAGTCTACTAAACTCCTCGCTCAGGAATAATATAGTATCTAATTACAGCACTTGACAATTTGCAGGTTCCTGAGTGACAGGGATTTGAGATGGGGTGGTTAGAGATAATGAGTTTATTAGTCAGTTTGAAATGTTGCTATGAAAAATCAGAAGCAATCGAATTATGTTTTCGACATAAACAAGAAGATGAAGATCAATTAAAGACCATATTGTTCAACCTATTACGAACCCAAGCAGCAGTAGTAAAACTTAAACAAGATTCTTTTTTTCCCACAGATTGGGTTGAATATGTTTCAATTGTTCACTATTATATTTATAACACATAGGTAACTGCCCATTACGTTAGCCGTGCAATGAGATTCAAACTCAAAATGTGAATTTTTTGCTACTTGGGGTTTAGTAGTTGGAAGAAAGCAAAAGGAAACTTTGGCAATAATACCATTTTGAACGAGGTTAGAGTTTATCGTCAGGGATTCTGCATCTTTGTTCATCTTTTTCTTTAGCTTCTTCTGCAAGTGCTTGGCTCCCATCTTCATCTTCCTCTTAGAAGTCTGAATTCAAAATTAGGAAAAAATTATTCTAAAAAGAAACAGAAAAAAGGCAGAAACTTTGCCATAGAAACAAAGTTAACATTAACCAGAAACTTTACCGAGAAATATGGAAGTAGAAGAAAAAGAAGAGCACTCTGAGAGAGAGGCAGCAAGTCAGTGGACGGAGGAATCACCGGATTTTTACAGCCGCCAAAGGCGCCGCGAGGTCCCTGAAATTACTAAAGTTTGAGAGTTGTTGGAGACGGGAGACTGAAGGGATACCCAGGTATATGGAAAAAAAATATGAAAATACAAAAAGTACCCCTAAAGTTTTAATTGCAAAACCTTAACCCTCTATTGTTCGAACACATACTCCATTACCCCATTTTTTGTTTCTCTCCCGTGTCTCTTCACAGATTTGAGTTTTTTTTTATTCAAAGGATGTTTGGATTGGTTTTTAAGCCGGTTAAATTAGTTTTTAATTTTCTTTTTTAGTTTTTTTTTAGTATTTGATAAAGTTAAAAAGTATAAATAAGTTAAAATCTATTTTAAAAAATCAAAAGCAATAAGCTCAACAATTTTCAGTACTATCGAATCAAACAATCATATCATATCATACTATACAAATCATACTATACTAAAAGTGGGAAGACGTAATTGTAAAGTTTAATTATCAAATTATCCATCAAAATCTAACTGACATTTTTACCCCCTCATCTAAACCTTATTTCTATAATATTTTTGTACCAAATAGTAAATTTAGCTTCCATACATCTATATATAATATAAAAGTAGGCAATAGAAAAGTGAGATGACACCTCTCTTAAGCCAAGAAACACATTTATCATTTTTCTTCTTTTTTTTTGGATTTTTCATTTTTTTTTCATTTTGTTTTATATTAAAAATTCTATCTTCATATCTCACACTTCTTGATCTTCATAACCTATATTTTTAATAATCTTAATAACTCTCATGCCTTTCATATTCATAACCTCTAAATATTCAATGTGTAAGTTTATGACTATTTATTATATGTTCCTCCGTATGTACCTATAAAAGGACTTCTATGTTTTGAACAAATACGATTGATACTAACTTTATATTTTGCTTATAATAGTTTGAGCTATTTCTTTGTCAAAGGTTGTAGTCGAAAAGAAAAATTATATTAAGATGTGGTATAGTTTCTATTTTTTATTTTTTATTCAAGGTAAATGCACGAAGATATTCCATACATGTGTGAATCTTAAGAAGAACGTTTAAGAGGAAGTGTCAAGGTGAAGATCGAAGTGAAGCATATTTCACAATTCTCATTAATGGTCTTTGGTTTTGTCATCTTTAGGTTTTATGTTGTGTTAGTTGAAGTAGTGATTTTTTTTTCTCCAAATAATACATAGTGATTTTGATATCTGTTTTTTGGTTGATTATATTTTTACTCTACAATTGTAATAACTTTGAGTCGTGATTTTATCCGATGTCGAAGTGAGATTCTAATGTGTTTTTCTTTTCCTGTTATATATAGATTTATCATTTTTATAAATATATTTTTCTATATGTTCTTAATTCTTTTGCATCTATTTCTTTTCTTCAATGAACTTTTTTGAATTAGGCATTAATCTATGACATTGACAATTTGTAGATAACTTTAAGTTAGCATACAATATAATCTAATTAATTAAGATTTCACATGTAATAATATGTTATTACCGATCAAAATTAACATTGTGAATGAGCAGGCTTTCAGTAGTTAAAATGAGTTATTTACTTTATGAAATAAAGAATTTTTTTATTTTCGAGTTATACTATCGATGATTGAAAACTTAGTGAAGTTCATAATCAACTTGCTACAATACTCATTATTCTAATGTTGGGATTTACACACAATTAATTTTGATTCTTATCTTATTAAGTGTGTTATTGAAAGATATTTGTATTAAATAAATTAATCGTTCAAGTGAATGCTTGGTGCATTTTATTCTTTTAAGTGTGCTATTCTATAATTTAATATTGCACTTACTCAATTAAATGTATCACATAAAATCATATATTAACTACCAAAATAATACAATAAATTAATGGGATAAAAGTTTTAACATGCAAAGTAAGAGGAAAAGGTCTTCTTAATGATATTTTGTAAAAAAAATATATATTTTTTCTCATAAAAATTTTCAGCTTCTCAATATACAACTTTTATTTGTGTAATTGGTAGCTTTAAGAATCTATGTAACTTTTATTTTAATTTTAGATTTTTTTTTTTTTTTGGTCACGAACTTTCTTAATTAGATAAAACTTAAGTAATATTCATTGATAATATACAATTAACTATACATCACATATATTATTTACTACAAATAAACTAAAAAACCAAAAATATTTTATTTATTGGTGATTTTCTTTCTCATAAAAAAGGGATAATATCTACATTTCTTATTAACTTGATAAATTCTTTTAAAATTTTATTGATGTTTCTTAAACCCGCACAAAGCACGAGTAAGTTTACTAGTTATGCTCCAAAAAGATAATTTAAGGGGTTGCAAAACAATAGTGCGATCTGATACATGACCTATTTGAAACCTTTATTTATATTAGCATTAATGATGTATTAAACAAAGGAATTTCATAAGTCAGAAACGTATTGGAAGATAGGGTATGAAGTTGACGATACCTCTTTCACCTTCTCCTTGTTCTACAGATAGTTTCAAAATAAAAAAAAATACTTTCTATCAATTTCAGGTACTGGATGAGTGGGTTTGCTCCTCAAAAATAAATTCAGTGTTTCTCATGTAAGAATATTAAAAAAAAAAACAAAAAATGGCACCAACAAAAATAAATTTGTAGACATTTTAACGTATGTGTATTTTATTGCAATCTAGAATCTATTCATTGTAAAAATAAAGTAATTTCATGTTTTGTTTTGCATAAATAGATAATGCAGAAGAAACTCAATTGACAAGGATCTATTATAAGTAAGTTCCGTGGAGTATGATTTCAAGCCTTTTCTACGGATATATGCATTCATTTATGGCTGGAAATTGGGGGAATATTATAATCGGCTTTGAGTAAAGTTGTATAACAAAATCACTTTTTAAATGATTTCTTTTAAAATACCTGTAATCTATCTTCTATTTCATACGGATATTACACGTTTAAAAATAAAAAATAACATTAGACGGTACAAAGAGGAAAAATGTCAGAAACCCGATTATATATAGTTATATAGGAGTATATCATATGGGGTAGAAAAAGTCGATAATTCTTTTTCCTTTAATTCTTCGGTTGTACGAATGAAAGAAGCGAAAGAAATAAGACGTGATGGTATAAAATGAAATTGTTGAGACCTTGGACAGGGAAGGAAATTGGAAAAGGTGAATAGGTAAATAATGCATGTATTTGAAGGGTTGTGCATTTGTTAGTGTCGAGCTCTTTTGTGTCGTAGCTACATTATATTGATGGAATCCCTTTCCAATTATTGAAAAATCCTCTATGCATGATAATGTCTCAAGACAGTTTTTGAATATGTAGTTTACTCTAACGTTTAGTTTATAATTATACTTCTTGAACCTATCTTAATTATATATCTAATGCTAAGATATATTCTCGGATAATGGTGTAGGCATATAAATTTTATTGGAATTAATCCGTAAAATAATTTGGACTATAATTTAAATTCAAGATATATTAGTTCAAATAAATTTATTGGGCTAATATAATTGGATTAGTTGTATAAATCCAACATATATGAATTAAATAAATAAGTCTTAATCCATTGGGCTAGCCCATTTAATTGAGTTACAAATGATGAGCCCATTTCATTAGGCTCAATATGTCATCTTCCTAAAGGCCCAGTTTGGTGTCACGTGTCAAATGACGTGGCGCGCCAAGTCAAATAGAAGAGCCAATGGGATCATGCCACGTGTCAAAATGACAAGGCATGCCAAGTCACATTAAAGGGCTAGTGAAATCGCGCCACATGTGTAAGTGACATATTCTAGCCAATCAAATGCGGCCTTGTCACACTTCAATTTGATTGGTCGGAAAGAGTTTGTTCTTATCATAACTCTTCCCACCCTCAACTATAAATATGGATCTTCATAACCTAGAAAGGGACCAGAAGTTATAACAAGAAACAAGAGGGAGCTCGTGGATCAAACGCTGCGGATTTCTCTAAAAGCTATAAGCATTCAAGTGTTGTAAGGATTTAAAAGATCAAGACAAAGATTCAAGAACAAACTGCAAACCCTTGGATTAAAAATACGTCAAGATCAAGATCAGACCTCAAGCACTTGGATTAAATTAAAATAAAATTCAAGATTAAGTCGATTGCTCTTTTATTTACCGTTGAAAAGAAGAATCAGAGAATTCATAGAGATTGTAACACTCAAATATTTGAAATAAAATACTACGATTGTTGCGATATTTTTCGATCTTGATTTTAATTTTCTCCACATAAATTTATTGTCTACAAATGGATTTAGAATGTTAAATTATTTACGCTAACAGCTATAGTGTATGCGGGATTGTAGTTCAATTGATCGGAGGACTATTCGGTGACGCCGCGGGTTCGAGGATAGTAAGAAAGATTCATAGACGACATATAAAAAAAAAGTCTAAAAACAAAAAGCAATATATGATGCTCACACCATTCATCAGATATCTTAGAGATACGTAACATGATGCTAAATTTATTTGTATTTTATAACTCTTAAATGTTTCATATATATTCTATTCAGATAACAAATTTTAAAATGTTAAGTGGGGCTAACGAATGTGTCCAGAGACTAGCTCTAGGAAAATGCACTAGCTGTGATTCGACACAAAGAATTATTTTGTTTTGTTACACGAGAAATTACTGTAATTGTATAATATTTATATGATTTATCATAATTTTTAAATTTAATTGTAGAAATCTATTTATTCAAGATGAAAGTAAAATGTTATTTTGTTGTCATAAGCATAGGTGACTTTTTGATTGTTTTCATACATATTAAGAAATTCATCTTTTAATATTAATTAGCAATGAAATTGATCATATTAACGCTTACTACTTCTTCACATAAACACTCCCAACATATACTCCAATATTATTTATTCCAAGGACAATATCGGAAAAACATAATTAATTCAAAAATCACTTATTGTAGACCAGGAGTATTGTCAATACAACTATATTTTGCAAAACTGTTACAAAACTCCAGCTTTCAACTTCTTAATACAAAATCATGTTTTAAAATTTTCTCCAGTTTTCAAGAGAAAACTTTTCCTCTTTTAAAAATTTCTTCAATTTTCAAGGCAATTACTACTCCACACGCCATGGTCCTGCACTCTCCTCTTTGCTATGTTATTTTAACTTTATGGTCTCATCACCTCAACTCCAACAGCTCATTCACTGTTTCTCATGGTCCTCTTTTTGAAACTTTTACCAAAATAGTGATATAATCTTGTACCTACTGCCATGGGGATTCTTGACATGTCTCGTCTCTCCTTTCACAAAGGCTCTTTGTTTTTTGCTTTTTGTCGTGAGAATTCGTTGTTTGTTTATTTATGAAATGTTAGTATAGCGCCTTACCGTTTATTTGGATGGTTGTTGTACATCGTTTCATAATGTATCGTATCGTTTGATAAATTAATGTTTGGATAAATTGTATTATTTGACGTTGTTTCATGATACCATACACCAACAATATGAAGAATAAATTTATAATATTATAAGAAGAAATTATGATACGGGGTATAAAAATTATATAAAAAGGTAGAGTAAATGATAAACTAAAATTATTTAATTGTCCAGATCAAAGATTAATTTCATCATTAATTTCTATCTAGATTATATATCTATATTATATTAATAATAGTAAAGGGTGAGATGAGAGAAAAAGATAAGATAACGACGCAACCACATCAAATCGATCGTTACATAAAGTGGCACATTTGGTCGTTACTTAACGACGGATTTAACGATACGATACAATAAAATTTAAGTAACAACCAAAACAAACATCATATTTAAAGTAACAATACAATACACTACAATAGGTAACGACCATCCAAACAAGCTGTTAACAAAAGACGTTATATTATAGCCTTTTGTTAGTGCATTATACTTTGAGTTCAAATATAATGCCTCAGCTAAATGCGTTATACTTAATTGGGCAAACGACCGTTAAGTTATAGCGCCTTTAGCTAAGAATTTATATATAAACGGTCGTTAAGGGTGTGTATGGTAAAAATATTTTTCAATTTTCTCATGTTTGGCTGTCTAAATATTTTGGAAAATATTTTCCCCTATCAAGAGAAGGTAAATCATTTTCCAAAACTCCTTCTCAACTCCCCGCCCTATTCCCAATCCCCCAACAAT
>ML424753.1:101430-149604 GCA_005239525.1 Nicotiana knightiana
ACTCCACCCCTTCCGCCCCTCCCAAGTCTAAATAAAAATATTATTAATAGTACTTTCTTTTCATGTTATAGATAGAGTATTTTTTTATTTATTTTAACAAATGAGTTTTTTCATGATATAATTTTTTTTTTATTGTAACAAAAAAATACTTTTTTTTTCATGTAGAAAAAGTAATTTTTTTTATTTCAACAAAATGAGTATTTTTTTTTCATGATATAATTTTTTTTTTCTTTTATTCAATAAAATGAGTAATTTATTTTCATGTTGTAGTATAGTGTTATAACTAAATATACTTATACGAATCTTTTTCCATGATATGAAAATTAGAGTAAATTACACTTTAACTTGAAAGATTAGAAACTTATCCGAGTCTTAAGAACCTACCTCTTTCATTTTTGTTTTTTTAACCACTAAAAGACTAATTTTTCTCATCTTCTTCCCCCTATTATGAGGCCTACAATGTGTGGCCTTCAACTTATAATAACAAATGTCAAGCACTGAATTGGTTTCAAGATCTATAAATACCCAGTCTGTTTAAAAGATCACACCAACAAGCAATTCCAAGTTCTTCAAAAAAAAGAAAAAAGTCTGTAACACTCTTTGCTCAATTTTCAAACACAAAATTAATCATGGATAACTCCCAGAACATGAGCTACCAAGCTGGCCAAGCTAAGGGCCAAGCCCAGGTAACCTATATGCTATTTCTTGCACATTCACTTTCCCTTTAATCATACTGGCTAGTAGCTAGATAATATGTGGTGACGAACTAACAAGTGGAATAAAAAAAATACAAGAATATCATATATGCGACTTGAACCTGCAACATAAAGTAAATTTTGAATCAAACTTGGTGGCGTTTTGTTATGTCTAGGAAATTCAACAATTTATATTTATGATGATGTAGCTCTCTGGCTTGATAACACGTGATATATATTGTTATGCATCAGGAAAAGGGTAACCAGATGATGGACAAAGCTGCCAGTGCTGCACAATCTGCTAAAGAAACAATGCAGGAGGTTTGGCCATTAATAACTCATATAATTTTTTAATGTGTTATAATCTTGTTGTTCCATATATATACACAACAATATTGAAGTGTAACTCACATAATTTTTTAGCTGATTCATAAGACAAAAAGTTACTAATGTGTCATATTTGGATGAAAATTTTTTAGGCAGGGCAACAAATGCAGGCCAAGGCACAAGGGGCGGCTGATGCAGTTAAAAATGCCACTGGCCTGAACAAATGAAGATCCTATATTTTATACTTTTAGGCTGCCAGAATGGGCTCTTATTTTTCTTTTCCACTTCAAAATTTTGAAGTTTTTGTTTTCATTTCAAATTAGAGACGCAACCTCTGTTGCTTAGAATTGAGGATTGTTGTTTCTGAATTACAGAAGAAATGCGTAGAAGAAGCTGTCACAACTTTCTTTCTTTCTTTGTTTCACTAATAATAATAGTTTTTGGTTTTTTGTGTTATTTCACTTCTTTGCATGTCTCGCATTCATAGTATGATCTTCTTTGTTTAATACTTTTAACTTATCGAAATTTAATTTTACCAACTCTTTTGAGCTATATCTGAGATATATTTAACTTTTAAACCATGAGATAAATACTGATCCCTTCGCAATATTCGACGAAATTGGAATGTTAGAACGGTTATCTTGCACAAGAATGACACACACAAATTAACGTGATAAATAATGTAAACTATTATTTCCTCCTATCAAAGTTCGAAAGGTATTAAACCTAAAAATTAAATCAAGATTCCTTGAATTCAGGAACTCAAAAATATCATATTGCAAAATGTGCAAAGCAACTACTTTCGACAATTATAAATCTTTCTCAGCACAATAGCATAAGGATAATCGAAAGAAATACTATCCTATGGGCAGTTAATCCGGAATGAATTAAAATTCCTTGTTTATCAAAATTTATTTGTAAGAGTGGTGTTTGTTTCAAAAGTAGGAGAAATTTTATCGCGATTTCGTGTATTTTTTATTTTAGAAAAAAAACGAGAAGAATTAATCAGTTGGAAGTTTTTCAGCCATAAAGCCACTAGTCAATGTATAAAACTTTTTAATACTACTCCAGGTGTGTTTTCCATTTCGTGCAAAACATATTTGTGATTATGTTTGGTTGTCTTTTTTATCTATAAAAAATCAAATATTGTTAAACACTTTTTGAGGACAAACGCCAAGGTTCATAACAAGAATTAATGTTAAACAATGTGTCACGACCCAATTTAGGATCGTGACCGGTGAGGAACAAATGTCAAGAAAAGCCTTATCGGTATTTTACAGAAAAAAGGACAAAATTCCACTTGTTTTTGGACAATTCAGGAAAAAAATTCTGTCTCAAAATTAACAACCAACCATCCTAATATCAAACAAAACAATCAACAACTTACCAATTAACCAAAACAAGTCTCCAACATTTCTAATCAACCCACTAACAACCAGAAATACTAATTTATCTCCAAATTCGATAAGAAAGTGCAATACTCATCATAAGTCTATAATAACGAAAGAATACTCATGACACTAAAAGAATGGCAATTGAGCGACTCTAAGAGTTCAAAGAAAAGACCATAACAATAAACAAAATCTCTGCCCACACGAACAAGTGAGAGGCTCAACAAGAACCATATACATGTGCGCTCTAAATAACGAAATTCTTGCATGCGTCAACTGCTGTCTCTGTAGAAAAATAGCGGGGAGTGAGTCGCTAGCTCAATAAGTAATAACATTTAACCACAACCGTTTTTATTGGGGACAAGTCAGGAAACATGCTAGTATATTAAACAAATTATATCATTAAATTGTCCTTTCGAAAACAATTAAAAAATTTAAGCCTCGTCATGTTCTTTTCATGTAATATAATTCAATTGAACAATTCAATTATAAGCTCGGTAGACACCGTATAATATCAATATTCATATTTGGGAGGTTTCAATGAATGGATCATGTAATCCGTATAACTGTAGACTTCTTCGCCAGAAGTCAAATATAACGGTAGTCCCTACTCAAGGGAAATCCGTAACGATATGGTTGTTCTATCTTCCCACTAGCGAGGGCTATAACGGCAATCGACAATTGCAAGGTGCACCAGGTCTAACGAACCCGCCATTAGCTACGAGATCCTTCAAAGTCTACTCCCATTATACTTGTCTATGTAATCCGTCTATACTCATAGAAAAATATTTTAAAACAATAGAGGGCATTTTGGTTCTTACCAAATCATGTAATTTCATTTCGATAACAGTAAATTCAAGTAACGTTAAAACATATCTAGTGACAACAAAAATATTAAAAACAATGGTAATCATCTGAAATAACCATGTCGGTATCATATAGAGTAAAAGACTTGTCCGACATGCAACTCAAAATAATCGGTAACATATTCATATTAAAAATCATGTGTAAATCATGCAAGTTATGAAAACACAAATTGCGGTAAGATTACTACTCACAGTACTCGTATGAAATACCAACTCGTAACCTCGAGCGATCCGTACGACTTTCTTCAATCAATCTATAACCACATCAACATCGATCTCGTGTTAATTACCTCATTTAGGCTAAATTCATCACTAATTTAAAATACCCAATCCTCCGAGTTTTATATTTTATCATCAAAATCTTATTTAACTTCTCATGTTAAGATTCAGATACTAATTAATTAAATTAAATTATTGACAATTTAATTTATTGATTATTTCCTTTAGACTTTGTATCGACCCGATCGGTCGTTCCGAGAGTTTTAGCCCCGTTTCCCCCCATTTCTACTTCATTTTTGTGTGGTTCAACTCTTTTATGTTGTGTTGGGTTGGTTAGCTCGGGTTCGGAGTGGGTGCGGGGAGAAATGAGACATTTAGTCTCTTAACTTGGTTCAATAGTTGGAAAAGTCAACCGAAAGTTGACTTATAGGTATATGATCTCGGAATGTGGTTTTTATGGTTCAAATAGCTTCGTTAGGTGATTTGGGACTTAGGAGTGTATTCGAAATGTTATTCGGAGGTCTGTGGTAGAATTATGCTTGAATTGACGAAATTGGATTTTTGGCGATTTCCGATCGGCAGTGGAATATTAGCTATCAGGGTCGGAATGAAATTCTAGAAGTTGGAATAAGTTTGTACTCTCATTTATGATGTGTGTGCAAATTTTCAGGTCGTTCGGACGTGGTTTGGTTGGTTTCGGCATGGTTGGTGAATTTCGGAAGTTTAGAAATTCTTAGGCTTGAATTTCGGGTTAATTTGGTGATTTGATGTGGTTTTGAGTGTTCAGTAGGTCCGACTGAGTTTGAATAATGATATGTGACTTGTTGGTAGGTTTGGTTGAGGTCTCGAGGGCCTCGGGATGATTTCGAATGGTTATCGGAGAGTTGGAAAATTTGGAGTTGCAGCTGAAGTTGTTGTCTTTCTGTCATAACCGCACCTGCGGATTGGGGACCGCAGGTGCGAGCCGCAGAAGAGGAAAGGAAACTGCAGAAGCGACATTGATCGCAGGAGCGGAGGGCTAGACCGCACCTGCGAGCCTGCAGGTGCAGCGTCTGAGGACTTAAGTGAATTCTGCAGGTGCGGATTTTTAGGCGCAGAAGCGGTCCGTAGGTGCGAGATAATTTCCGCATAAGCGGAAAGTTCTGGGAAGAACCTATAAAAGGTTGCCTTCGTGATTTTTCACTCATTTTTCACCATTTTTGGAAGGTTTGGAGCTTTTGTGCAGTGATTTTAAGAGGAAATTGAAGGCTATCAATTGGGTAAGTTACTTGGACTTTATTTCTTGTGTTTGTGATGCTTTTTCTACTGTTTAATCATGAAATTTATGGGATTTAATGGTGTAATTTGAGGGGTTAGGGCTTGGAAACTTGAGACTTTGATTTAAGTATTTGAGGGGTCATTTGTTGTCGGATTTTGATGTATTTGGCATGTATGGACTCGTGAGAGTGTAAGGATTCTAATTTTGTGTATTTTGTCGAGTTCCGAGACGTGGGCCCGGGGTCAGGTTTGGTCGAATTCGGGATTTGTGATGTAATTTGATAATTTTGATGTGGGCTTCACTTCTTTAGCATATATTAATGATATAATACTAATTTTGGTTAGATTCGGGGCAATTTGTGGTCGAGTCGAGCGGCAAGGGCATTGCGGAGCAGAGTTTTGGCTTGATTGAGGTAAGTAACGCTTCCAAACTTGGTTTTGAGGGTTTGAAACCCCGAACTACGTGTTATGTGATTAGAATTTGGTGATGCACATGCCAAGTGACGGGCGTGCGGGCGTGCACCGTGAGACTTGTGACCTGGTTCATTCCATGGCACCGTTTAGTGGTTCTTTCTTGTTGATATTTGTGCTTCTATCTATGTGATTAAAGTAAACATGTTGGAAATCATGCTAGATATTATGTTAAGGCTTCACGCCGATCATGTTGAGACCCGAGCGGTCGTCTTAATGCAAACCATGCTAGAAATCATGCTAGACATTATGTTAAGGCTTCACGCCGATATTGTTGAGACCCGAGTGGTCATTTATTGTTGTCATCACATGTGTTTCATTGATATTATATACTCAGTCCTGTTATTGCATATCATATCATGTCTCAGTCTCGGTAATTATTGTTTTACACATTATATCATTGATTCTGGCTAGTTCATGCATTGTGAGCCCATGTGAGCGAGACTGGAGAGTGATGACTGAGTGAGGCCGAGAGCCTGATATTGAGTGACAGTTGTGAGATCGGGATGCACACCGCAGCATGTTATATTATTATGCCTGGATCTGGCTTATGATAGCGCTTGGATTGTAGGAGCCTCTCCGGAGTCTGTAACACACCTTCAGTAAGCACAGTGATATTTGAGAGATGGATCTTTCCTGGACATGGATCTTGTCCGAAGTGATATTGAGGGATGGATCTCCCTGGACATGAATCTTGTTCGAAGTGTTTATGTTCGGAGATAGATTTTCTCCATGAGGCTGGATTGACCTGTTTTTCCCCGGTACTAAGAGATTGATGTCAGTGATGTGTATACGTATTCTGGGATGGATCTTCCCTGGGCCGTCGAGCCATATACAGTACCGAGTGGTTGTGAGATGTATCATTATCTGGAGATGGATCTTCTGCATAGGGCTGGATCGGCCATCCTCAGTACTGAGTGACTTCTGTCTGATGTGTATATAATCTGGGATGGATCTTCCCTGGGCCATGCGAGCCATATACAGTACTGAGCAGACGAGTATTTGAGAGTGGTAGCGCATTGTGCATTTCATACTGTTGATGCATTGTCATGTAAAATACATTGAGTTATATATGTTAAACTGTTCAGAACCGTACTTGTCTTATCATCTTAAGTTGTCCAATTAACTGAAAGCATGCCTAAATTTCTGTACATTGGATATGTTGTAAATGTGGAGGTTTAGCCTATCACTACCTCTCAGACCACAATTTGGGCTTGTTACTTACTGAGTTGGTGTACTCACGTTACCCCCTGCACCTTGTGTGCAAATCTAGGTATCCCTGGCCATGGTAGTGCCA
This sequence comes from Nicotiana knightiana, assembly GCA_005239525.1. Taxonomy (NCBI): domain Eukaryota; kingdom Viridiplantae; phylum Streptophyta; class Magnoliopsida; order Solanales; family Solanaceae; genus Nicotiana; species Nicotiana knightiana. The sequence goes on from ML424753.1 coordinate 107,954, forward strand.
GTTGATCATTTTGGCTGCGGATCATTTTCGGAGAGGACGAGGTAGCTGGTTGGCGATCGCAGGTCCGCCTATCTCTTTCCCTATCTTCCTTGTGTCTTTTTATTGATTATTTCCAGACAAAGTTGTCTTGTTAAATTTTGGGAACAGTTGTAGTAAGTGCTTATGACTCAGTGACACCAGATTTTGGGATTTCTCTTTTTAATAGTATTTTGGGTTTGAATCTATCTTTTATTTCGGTTCTCCTCTGATGAAAAGGGGTAATATTTAAATATTGTCATGATAGAAATCGAATTAGTTAAGAGTGTAGGATTGCCTAGTTCCACGATAGGTGTCATCACGACGGGGTTGGTTTTGGGATCGTGATAAGTTGGTATGAGAGCCTAGGTTACATAGGTCTCACGAGTCATGAGCATGTTTAGTAAAGTCTTGCGGATCGGTACGGAGACGTTTGTACTTATCTTCGAGAGGCTGCAGAACCCTTAGGGAAAAAAATCCCACAATCTTGAATTCTTGTCGTGCGAATTCATTTATTCATCCAAAAGTGTAACTCTTTGAATTCCTTCCATGTATTCGAATGCGCACGTGAGCGCTTGGAATCAGTTGTGTATCGATGGCTTGTGATTTTCATGGATGAGGTGCGAGATGTGATTTATTTTACATATTGATATGGGCCAGTCTGGAGGACTTGAGGCCGGGTTTTGTCTGTGGCTTGAGTGCTGAGATTTCCAATGTGTGAGTACATGCATTTGGGACTTATATGTACGTTTGTGTCCTTATTGGTGGGACTTTGTGACTGGATGACTATGTGGTGAGTGTGATTCGATGGTGAGATGTGTTCATATTGTTTGATTGTGACAAAAAGAATTGGCTGGAGATGTAACAAGAACCGTTGAGTGTTTGACTTCTGCCTTGAGTTGGCCTATGGCCTCGAGCTGTGAGTGCATTGAAGGACCTATCATGTAGTGTAGTTGTGGAGTGAAGTGGATCTTTATGTTTTGTTATGAGTTCAATGGTGAATGCGAGATTTGCGGGTGATTTGAGATATGAGATGGTTTGTGTATATGAGCTTATGAAGGATTAAGTTGAATCTCACTACGGTATGGTGGCGGTGATAGCGTATGGGCATTGAGAGTTATTGTTTGTCTTGATCTATGGCTTTGAGCCAAGCGGAGGAATGTGATAATGATAAGTTAGTTGCACGATTAGGTGTTATGTTGATTTCAGTTCGAGGTATTCTAGTGAATCCGTTATGACCTTACAAATGACTTGAACCCCCCTTGACTCGAGTATTGTATTATACCCTATGGAAAAAATGGGTTCTATTGAATGATTGAGTTGTATATTGAGTTGTATCGGTAAAAGGTGTAGTGTGTGTGGAGCAGGAACTTGCTTGGTTGTTTGGGAACATGGGTTACTCCTTGGGAGTTGGTGTGTTAATGGGGGAACAGACTGTTCGATCTGTTTGATTAGTTTAATTGAAAATTTCGTAGAGTGGGCGACTCTCGAGAATGTTTATGATGGATTCAAGGTTTATGTATAATAATTTGGAATCTTCAAGATGTGTGTTTGGGTAGAAACTGAGATTTTCATTGGAAGGTTTCAAGACTTGTGGCATTTCTATGTTGTATGGATTCTACATTCCGGCATCATGAAAGGGAAAATAACTTAAATTCATCAAAAGTCTCTTTAGAGTAAGTATTTGAGATGTGGTACTTTGGGTGCTTAAAAGATATTCAGCGGTTTATGAGCCTTAAGCGATGTGGTTTTGTGCTAGGATCTCGCGTGGTGATTTCTGGTATAGGATTTTGGTACTATGGCGAGGAGACGAATCAATTAGAAGGTAATTCAGAAGGAACTCAGAGAAAATAGGACAACTTGGTAGTAGATTGGATCGACATGGTAACGAGTAAGATCGGTTCTTTGGGTGCTCATGATGTGGTAAGGTTCTACGTGTGATTCGGGGCAATGCTCTTGGGTTTTTATGGCCTGTGTAGCTTGGTTGAACTAGAAGGATTCAATCATGACGGTTTGGTTTTGTGCAAATGGGATTCAGAGAGTCCTTGATGGCTTCTACCACGGTTAGAGGTGTATATTTTTTACTGGCGTGAGGGGCATGTAATGTATAGTGATTTTCTTCTAGAAGGAATCAAATGGAAAGTTCTTGGCTAGTTGACTACATAGTTGCTTGTGGCTCGAAATGGATTATGAAGTTCTCATATTTATCATAGGATGGCATGGTGTATGCGGTATGTTGTGTAGGGTTGAGATTTGCATATGTGAGGTCACAGTTCAGTTCTGGGAGAAGGGTCATAAATTCTTAGGCAGCATGGACAATTTCAGATGACTAGGTAAATCATATCACTAATTGGTGTGGCTTGATGAGGATATACATTTCATAAAAGGGCAATGTGTTTGAGTTAAGGGTGTTTCATTGGTATTGCGGCGCTCTCGTTTTAGATCGACTGCTGATATTCAAGTTTTCTTGGTGGCACAGAAGAATTTTAGAAGTATCCCTCGTGGCATGGCTTAGTATTAGAGGTATGTTATATATTCTAGCGGTGGAGTTGGGATCATATATGGTGATTCATGTGCTTCATGGACTTCGAGGCTGAGAGTTCTCATGAACATGTTATTTTTTAGTTGTGGATTGTAAAGGTACGAGCAAGGCTAGTTAGATGTTAGTATGGGCCATGATTCAGTCATTGTGAACTTTCAGAGAGTTATCTATCTGTTGCGGGTGGCCAGAGTTGATTCAGGATTCATTGGTAGGCCCAGTATGGGTGTGTGTTTTGCATCGGGTCGGAATTATTGACTCCGAATTTCTATTGTTGAGAGATGTACCATTCGATTGTCATTGAGATTATTCATGTTCTGGAGTGATCTATGAGTTAACCTTCGGTGTTGCGAGGAGTTGTGATTGTTGGTTATATGCACATATGGTGCGGTTCTATTGGAGATTTATATTGGGATTTGAGTAAGGTAAGTAATTGGGTATTGAGTGATTGGAGCATATTGGTCATGTTCTTTCGGGTTCGTGTGGCATGGTATCCTCCGATTCCCCGTGGTTATGGCGATGCACTCTGGGTACTTGATGTCGAATTGCGCATGGTTATTGCTTTCGAGCAAGGTGGCTCGAATTAGTTCATGTGGATCAGTGTTTGGATAGGGTCGCTCATTGCAGCGAAGTTATATGGAGGTATGATCCTTCGAGTTAGATTCGTGTGTTCTGGTTCTACGATGTGTGATGGGTTCTCAGCATTGTGTTGTGGTGATACTGGTGAGATTGCGGCGCAGCTCTCTCATTGGAGTCACTTTTCCATGATTTGAGTATATTTGGGATGTTGCATAATTGTGCACGGGCTGCACGGGTTGTGGCTTTCAGCAGTATTGATGTGTCACGCCACTAGAGTGGTTGTGGTAGATGAGATGAGGTCGTCGGACTTGGAATGGGTGCTACCAGATCTGGTTGTAGTATATTATGGTGGATATTGATGCTGGTCGGCTTGTAAATTTTGCTATTTTTCCTGTCGAGGTGAGGGGGTTCCATCACTTGTTGAGCCGACGAATGATTTGGGGTTTCTGCGTGTTCTCTTTCATCGTTGGCACTATATGAAAGTGTTAGAACGAGTCTCTGTTTGATAGTAGGGTTATTACCGACATTTGGTTGCTTGGGTTACGGGAAAGGTTTGGTACAACTTGTCCGGATTTATGCAGCTTATAGATGTGGGATTTTGATCTTATAAATTATTTCAGAAGTGGAAATTTGGTTCCAAGGTTCATGGGTTAGGTTGGATTGCGAAATTTCAGCTATGTTGAGCTATTGGACCTATATGGGATAAGGTGACGTGGGATCACCCCCCGATTATATGCATGCTAGGTTACATGGCAGTTTTTGATGGTTTTGGAACAACTCTGGGCACGTTCGAGGACGAACATATGTTTAAGTGGGGAAGAATGTAACGACCCGACCGGTCGTTCCGAGAGTTTTAGCCCCGGTTTCCCCCCATTTCTGCTTCATTTTTTGTGTGGTTAAGCTCTTTTATGTTGTGTTGGGTTGGTTGGCTCGGGTTCGGAGTGGTTGCAGGGGAAAATGAGAAACTTAGTCTCTTAACTTGGTTCGATAATTGGAAAAGTCAACTGGAAGTTAACTTTTATAGGTATATGATCTCGGAATGTGGTTTTTATGGTTCAGATAGCTTTGTTAGGTGATTTGAGACTTAGGAGTGTATTCGGAATATTATTCGGAGGTCCTTGGTAGAATTAGGCTTGAATTGGGGAAATTGGATTTTTGGCGATTTTCGGTCGTCAGTGAAATATTAGTTATCGGGGTCGGAATGGAATTCCGGAAGTTGGAATAAGTTCGTAGAGTCGTTTGTGATGTGTGCGGAAATTAAAGTAAACATGTTGGAAATCATGCTAGATATTATGTTAAGGCTTCACGCCGATCCTATTGAGACCCGAGCGATCGTCTTAATGCAAACCATGCTAGAAATCATACTAGACATTATGTTAAGGCTTCACGCCGACATTGTTGAGACCCTAGTGGTCATTTATTGCTGTCATCACATGTGTTTTATTGACATTATATACTCAGCCATGTCATTGCATATCATATCATGTCTCAGTCTCGGTAATTGTTGTTTTACATATTATATCATTGATTCTGGCTAGTTCATGCATTGTGAGCCCATGTGAGCAAGACTGGAGAGTGATGACTGAGTGAGGCCGAGAGCCTGATATTGAGTGACAACTGCGGGATCGGGCTGCACGTCGCAGCATGTTATATTGATTATGCCTGGATCTGGCTTATGATAGCGCTTGGGCTGTAGGAGCCCCTCCGGAGTCTGTAACACACCCCTAGTGAGCACAGTGATATTTGAGGGATGGATCTTCCCTGGACATGGATATTTTCTGAAGTGATATTGAGGGATGGATCTTCCATGGACATGGATCTTGTCAGAAACGTTTATGTTCGGAGATGGATTTTCTCCATGAGGCTGGATTGGTCTGTTTTTCCCCGATACTGAGCGAGTGATGTCGGTGATGTGTATACGTATTCTAGGATGGATCTTCCCTAACCGTCGAGCCATATACAGTACCGAGTGGTATTGAGATGTATCATTATCTGGAGATGGATCTTCTACATAGGGCTGGATCGGCCTTCCTCAGTACTGAGTGACTTCTGTATGATGTGTATATAATCTGGGATGGATCTTCCCTAGGCCATGCGAGCCATATACAGTACTGAGCGGACGAGTATTTAAGAGTGGGAGCGCATTGTGCATTTCATACTGCTGATGCATTGGCATGTAAAATACACTGAGTTATATATGTTAAACTGTTCAGAACCGTACATGTCTTATCACCTTGAGCTGTCTGATTAACTGAAAGCATGCCTAAATTTCTGTACATTGGTTATATTGTAAATGTGGAGGTTTAGTCCGTCACTTCCTCTCAGCCTACAGTTTGGGCTTGTTATTTACTGAGTTGGTGTACTCACGTTACTCCTTCCACCTTGTGTGCAGATCTAGGTATTCCTGGCCATGGCAGTGTCAGTTGATCATTTTGGTTGAGGATCATTTTCGGAGAGGACGAGGTAGCTGCTTGGCAATCGCAGACCCGCCTATCTCTTTCCCTATATTCCTTGTGTATTTTTATTGATTATTTCCTGACAAAGTTGTTTGTTAAATTTTGGGAACAATTGTAGTATTGGCTCATGACTCAGTGACACCAGATTTTGGGATTTTTTTTTACAGTATTTTGGGTTTGAATCTATCTTTTATTTCGGTTCTCCTCTGATGAAAAAGGGTAATATTTAAATATTGTCATGATAGAAATCGAATTGGTTAAGAGTGTAGGCTTGCCTAGTTCCACGATAGGCTCCATCACGACCAGATTGGTTTTGGGATCGTGACAGACTTTTGTTTAACTTATTTCATGTGTCAGATCCAAAATCCACCAGCCGGGTTTACACATGAAAACGTATAAACTTTCATAAAGGTGTATTATCAATCTCTAAACCGAGACATGGATTCCATCAACGAACTATTACTTCGCCAATGTACATTATTATTGTCCAATTTACCATGCATATTGACCCATGAAAGAATATCGCCTTTTAATAAATTAAAATAATAATAATATACACAGCTAATAATAATTATATCAAGATTAAGAGTATAAGTAAATTTAATGGCTAGAGAGTTTATTTTATTAAGTCAGTATAAATTACTTATCTCTAGTTGGTCCATTCAATACCTACAAAATGTACTAGCACAAGAAGTTGGAATTAAACCATTCCTATAATCAAGATAAATTATATTTAATCTTGTGCTACAATCATTCCTGGTGGTTGGTCCAATTCCATCATTAGATTGTCAACTCAAACTTTATACTTATAAGAACCGATGATTTAATCTTCCGTGTATAAGCTAAACTCTATACGCTAAATCATCTACTATATAAGCAAAGGACACAAACTAATGTATGATCTATTTAAAACTTTATTAAAATTGAATGAACAATTATATCATAACAAATACTACATCTATATTAAACCCATGGTTAACAGTATATATCCCAACAAGTATAACATAAATATCGGTTAATGTTATAAATAAAATTGTATTTAAGGTGAATGTCTATATTTTAGAGAGATTTTAGGAATTTTACTTGGCGGCTAAGTCACTCTTTCACCATAAATAGAGGGGTTCTATTCTATTGTAATTCATTCCAAAATTCAATAACAATTCCCTCTCTCTTTCTCTGCAATATTGTTCTTCTTATTTTATTGTTCATAACATGTTATCATCATGAGACTCTAACCAATTGAGTTGAAGCTTTGGGATTGAGCATAATGATTGTCAATTGTTCCATGAACTTCCTTCATGATTAAATTCTGGATTTAAGGTAAGAATTTTACTCTATTTTTCTGTTTTAAATTCTTGAAATTCTATAATTTGATATTAAATGCAAGCAAAGACAATAAACTTTGATTATAACTATCACGGCCCGAATTTCCCATCGTCGGGATCGTGATGGCGCCTAACATTGAACCCGCTAGAAAAGCCAATGTGAATATTTAATTTACCTTATTCCTTTATTATTATCTAATAATATGTGAAATACAACACTAACATAAATAAAAGTACAAAATGAAGCAAGGTATATAAACTCAATTTAATGCCTTTACGAAATTTCACAAAAACCAATACCAGAATTTTGGAGTCACAAACTCACGAACTGTCTATGAATAACACATATAAAGGTCTAAATGAAATAAGTACATCTATTTCTAAAATAACTAGAACAGAATACAAAAGAAGTAGGAGGGGATGCCAAGGCCTGCGGACGCCTGCAGGAATACCTCAGGGTCTCCACTGGACTGAAGGCAACAACCTCGATCTATGGTCCGTAGGGTCCTACACCGGGATTTGCACGAAAGTGCAGAGTGTAGCATCAGTACAACCAACCCCATGTACTGAGTAAGTGCCGAGCCTAACCTCGGCAAAATAGTGACAAGGCTAGGACACGACAACCAAAGTCAACATGTGCAGTTTAACAGTATACGGAGAAAAATAATACAACGAGAAATAAGCAGTTAAGCATAAAGGAAAAGGGGAACATGCTGAGGGGAGGAAATATCAATAATGGAAATAACGAGGTAAGGAATTTGGATATCAATTTAAGCAACATAATAGTAATACGAAAACAAGTGCACGACATCACCCTTCGTGCTTTTACTCTCGTCCTCACCATCAGAATCAACATATTCAGCACGGTATCACTCTTCGTGCTTTTACCTCACAATATCATGGCATGGCATTTATCCTTCGTGCATTATCTCGCATATCATGGCACAACATCACCCTTCGTGATTTTAAAATAAAAATATCGGCACGGCATCACCCTTCATGCATTAAAATTCACTCAAAATCTCACGCACGGCATCACCCTTCGTGCTTTTACACTCTTCCTCACCCAAACACATCAAATGAAAGCAATCCAACAAGGAAAAATAACGGAGTAAACAGAAATAAAACCATAACGTCCCGGCAAGGGAGTCAATAGTGGAATTAATACCATCTCGACAGGGGAAAACAACTATATCCAATCTCACTTAGTACATAACTTCACATAAAAATTCTCAACTGAAACTAATACTCAACACTATTCAACATCAAGGAATTTCAACCAACATGGATAACTATAAAGTGAAACTCAAATATTACTTACGAAAGACCGCATAAATCATAATATCCGACTCACGGGCATGCTTGACACCAAAGTATAGGTACTCGTCACCTCACATATACGTTGAACATGATACTTACACATAGCAAATAGGACACAACACCTATTCCCTCAAGCTAAGGTTAAGCCAAACGCTTACCTCAAATTCCCTGACCAAACTCAAGCCTCGATTACCGCTTTCCCTTTTGAATTTGACTCCAATTCACTTGTATCTAGAGATACTCAACTCAATAACATCAATAAATGCCAAACAATTCCATCCTAACGCTTAATTATAGGTTTTACATCATTCTTCCCAAAAAGTCAAAAATCGACTCCGGGCCCGCTTGGTCAAAACACGAGGTTCAGACCAAAATCCGATCACCCACGAGCCCGAATATGTAATTAGTTTCAAAATCCGACCCCAAAATGAGGTCTAAATTCCAATTATTCAAAAAGCCCTAACTCTACCCTAATCCCTAATTTTCTACCCTTAAGAACATGATTTAGGCCTAGAAATCTAATGGGTGTTAAGGGAAATTGAAGAAAACAAGTTTAAGAACACATACCTATGGTTTTGTGGTGAAATCTCTCTTCAAAATTTGCCAAGTTTGAGTTTAAGTGAAAGAGTTATGAAAATTTTGAAGAATCACATTTGTTTACTGTTTTTAAAAGACTAGGCAAAAATAGCCTATGCATTCGCGACCAGGGCAGTGCGTTCGTATAGGCTCCCCACCCCTGCCCTTCGCGTTCGCATCACAGGGGATGCGTTCGCACAGTGTTAAAACTACCCAGCCCCCAGCCCTCTTACTATACTACGCTATCGCGGCTGGCCGGGTGCGTTCGCGTAGAGTAACCTCCCAAGGCTCCGCGTTCGCACCTGGTTCTATGCGTTCGCATAGTGAAAATCTGCCCCCCTCCCAATTTGTGTTGTGCGTTCGCGTGGGTTACCACGCGTTCGCATAGAGCAAAAACTCAGACACCAGCAACATCCAAAAACACTAGATTTCTAAGTTTAAATCACCCCGACGCCTATCCGAAACTCACCCGAGCCCTCGGGGCTCCAAATCAAACATGCACACAACCTCAAAAACATCCTACGGACTACTCGTGCGATCAAATCACCAAATTAACATCTTAAATAACGAATTTAGCATTAAAATCATAGAAAAATTCCAAAGCTTCCAAAGTATCAAATTTCACAACTACGGGTCCGAATCACATCAAACGACTTCCGTTTCTTACCAAATTTTACAGACATATCATAATTATCATATTTAACCGGTACTGGGATCCGGAACCAAAATACAGGCCCGATACCATAAATTTAAAATATAATCAAATTCCTAAAAACTCTTATATTTTCAAAAAAATAATTTCTTTGAAAAATTTATTTCTCGGGCTTGGGACCTCGGAATTCGATTCCGGGCATACGCCCAAGTCCCATATTTTCCTACGGACCCTCCGGGACCGTCGAATCACGGGTCCGGGTCCGTTTACCCAAAATATTGACCGAAGTCAACTTAAATTCAATATTAAAGGCCAAATTAGCATTTTTTTCTTCAGTTTTTCATATAAAAGCTTCTCGACTATACGGCCAGGTTGCGCACGCAAAACGAGGTAAGATAAAAGGAGGTTTTCAAGGCCTCTGAACACCGTTTTAACTTATAAAAATGAGAGATGACTTTTTGGGTCATTACATTCGCCACCTCTAAAACAAACGCTCGTCCTCGAACGGACATAGAAAAGTACCTAAATCAGGGAAAAGATGGGGATAACGGCTCCGCATATCAGACCCGGACTCCCAGGTAGCCGCCTCGGCAGGCTAACCTCTCCACTGAACACGAATTGAAGGACAACTCTTCGATCTCAACTGACGAACCTGCTAGTCTAATATGGCTACCGGCTCCTCCTCATAGGTCAAATCCTTGTCCAACTGGACACTGCTGAAGTATAACACATGGGATGGATCACCGTGATATTTCCGAAGCATAGACACATGAAACACCGGATGCACAACTGATAAATTCGGTGGCAACGCAAGTTTGTAGGCCACCTCTCCCACTCTGTCAAGAGTATCAAATGGACCAATGAATCTAGGGCTTAGCTTGCCCTTTTTCCCAAATCTCATCACGCCCTTCATGGGAGACACCCGAAGCAATACCCGCTCCCCACCCATGAATGCCAACTCACAAACTCTACGGTCGGCATAACTCTTCTGCCTGGACTGAGCTGTACGAAGTCTATCCTGAATGATCTTAACCTTATCCAAGGCATCCTGCACTAACTCCGTACCCAATAACCGAGCCTCTCCCGGCTCAAACCACCCAACCGGTGACCGACACTGCCTACCATACAACGCCTTATAGGGAGCCATCTGAATGCTCGACTGATAGCTGTTGTTGTAGGCAAACTCAACTAAAGGTAAGAACTGGTCCCAAGAGCATCCAAAGTCAATGACACAGGCTCGTAGCATATCCTCCAAGATCTGAATAGTACGCTCGGACTATCCGTCCGTCTGAGGATGAAACGTTGTGCTCAACTTAACCCGTGTGCCCAGTCACGCTGAACTGCTCTCCAGAAATGCGAGGTAAACTGCGTACCTCGATCAGAAATAATGGACATGGGCACGCCATGAAGACGAACAATCTCCCAAATATAGATCTCTGCTAATCTCTCCGAAGGATAGGAAACTGCCACAAGAATGAAATGCGCTAACTTGGTCAGCCTATCCACAATGACCCATACTGCATCGAACTTCCTCTGAGTCTGTGGGAGTCCAACAACAAAATACATGGTGATACGCTCCCACTTCCACTCAGGAATCTCAATCTGCTGCATCAATCTGCCAGGTCTCTGATGCTCGTACTTTACCTACTGACAATTCAAGCATCGATCTACATATGCCACAATATCCTTCTTCATCTTCCTCCAACAATAATGTTGTCGCAAATCCTGGTACATCTTTGCGGTGCCCGGATGGATAGAATACTGGGAACTATGGGCCTCCTCTAATATCAAACTCACGAAGTCCATCCACATTGGGTACACAAATACGACCCTGTATCCGTAAAACTCCATCATCACCAACTGTAACCTGCTTGGAATCACCGTGCCGGACCGTATCCCTAAGGACACACAAATGAGGATCATTATACTGCCGGTCTCGAATACGATCAAATAATGAGGAACGAGCAATTGTATAATCTAGGACACGGCCGGGCTCAGAGACATCCAATCTCATGAACCGAATGGCTAAAGTCTGAACATTCAAAGCAAGCGGTCTCTCTCCGACCGGAATATAAGCAAGACTACCCATGCTGGCTGACTTCCTACTCAAAGCATCGGCCACCACATTGACCTTCCCCGGATGATATAAGATGGTGATGTCACAGTCTTTAAATAGATCCAACCATCTCCTCTGCCTCAAATTCAACTCCTTCTGCTTGAACAAATATTGCAAACTCTTGTAATCCGTGAACACCTCACAAGACACGCCTTATAAATAATGCCTCCAAATCTTCAGCGCGTGAACAATGGCTGCTAGCTCCAAATCATGAACTGGATAGTTCTTCTCGTGGATCTTCAACTGACGCGAAGCATATGCAATAACCTTGCCATCCTGCATCAACACTGCACCAAGTACAACCCGAGATGCATCACAATACACAGTATATGACCCTGAATCTGTGGGTAAAACCAACACCGGTGCCGTGGTCAAGGCTGTCTTGAGCTTCTGAAAGCTCGCCTCACACTCATCTGACCACCTGAATTGGGCACCCTTCTGAGTCAACCTGGTCATCGGGGCTGCAATAGATGAAAAACCTTTCACAAACCGGCAATAGTAACCTGCTAAGCCCAAGAAACTCTGAATCTCTGTAGCTGACGTGGGTCTAGACCAATCCTTGACTGCTGAAATATTCTTGGGATCCAACTGGATACCCTCTGCTGATACAACATGACCCAGGAATGCAACTGAGCTCAACCAGAACTCACACTTAGAAAACTTAGCATACAACTGATTGTCCTTCAGTGTCTGAAGAACGACTCGAAGGTGCTGCTCGTGCTCCTCCCGGCTGCGGGAATAGATCAGAATATCATCAATGAAGACAATCACGAAGGAATCCAAATAAGGCATGAACACTCGGTTCATCAAGTCCATAAAAGCAGCCGGGGCATTTTTCAACCCGAATGACATCACTAAGAACTCATAATGCCCTTACCGAGTGCGAAAAACTGTCTTAGGGACATCGAATGCTCTAATCCTCAACTGGTGGTAGCCAGATCTCAAATCAATCTTTGAAAATACCTTGGTACCCTTAAGCTGATCAAGCAAATCATCAATTCACGGCAATTGATATTTGTTCTTGATGGTAACCTTGTTCAATTGCCGATAATCTATACACATCCTCGTCGACCCATCCTTCGTCTTAACAAACAACACTGGCGCACCCCAAGGCGAGACACTAGGCTTAATGAAGCCTTTATCAAGCAAATCCTGCAACTTTTCTTTCAACTCCTTCAACTCTAGCGTGGCCATACGATATGGCGGGATAGAAATGGGCTGAGTGCCCGGAGCCAACTCAATGCAAAAGTCAATATCCCTGTCGGGTGGCATACCCGGCAGGCCTGTAGGAAACACCTTTGGAAACTCACGGACTATGGGCACAGACTCCATAGAAGGAACCTCGACACTAGAATCATGAACATAAGCCAAATAGGCTAAACACCCCTTCTCGACCATGCGTCGAGCCTTCATATATGAGATAACCCTGCTGCAAGAATGACCAGGAGTCCCCCTCCACTCCAGTCGAGGAAACCCCGACAATGCTAATGTCACGGTCTTGGCATGACAGTCCAGTATGGCATGATAAGGCGACAACCAATCCATCCCCAAAATAACATCAAAATCTACCATATCCAGGAGCAGAAGATCTACACTGGTCTCAAGACCACCAATAACCACTACACATGAACGGTAGACACGATCTACTACAATAGAATCACCCACCGGTGTAGACACATATACAAGAGTACTCAGAGAATCATGTGGTATAACCAAATAAGGAGCAAAATAAGATGACAATAGGAATACGTGGACCCTAGATCAAATAAAACTGAAGCATCCCTGCTACAAACTGAAACCATACCTGTGATAACCGTATCGGAGGCCTCAGCCTCAAGTCTGGCTGGAATAGCATAACATCGGGGCTGGGCCCCACCAGTCTGAACTACATCCCTGGGACGGCCTCCTACTAGCTGACCTCTACCTCTAGCAGCCTGGCCTCCAACTCTAACGGCCTGACCTCCACCTCTAACACCTCGACCCCCACCTCTAGCTGGCTGAGCGACGGTGGGACACATGGTACTAGAACCATGGCACGAGAACCCTGGTTCTGAGAACTGCTCGAGGCTCGAGGGCAAAATATAGCAATGTGCCTCTAATCACCACAAGTATAACAAGCCCTCGGCTGCTGAGGCTGCTTACCTTGAAACTGACCCTGACGACCTGAATAACCACCCTGGAAACCCTGAATTGGCGGTGCACTGATAGGAGCTGATGGTGCACTGTAGGGCAACTGATCAGAATACTGCATATAAGAACCACGACCACCTGGAGCACCGCGAGAAACCTGAAGTACCAAATGAAACGACCTAGGAGGATGGCCCCTACCAAAAGAATCCCTGCCTCCAAATGAGGCGCCATTGAACCTGCCAAAATGACGGGGTCTCTTGTTAGACCCCTGACCACCCCCTGCAATAGAACCATCTCAACTCGTCTGGCCACATTGGTTGCATCCTGGAAAGAAATCTCACTCCCTGTCTCCTTGGCCATCTGCTATCTGATCGGCTGAGCTAGTCCCTCAATAAATCTCCTCACCCTCTCTCGCTCGGTGGGAAGTATCATAATAGCATGTCGGGACAAGGTAACAAATAGGTCTCGTATTGAGTGACTGTCATAGAGCCCTGCTGGAGATGCTCAAATTGCCTCCAAAAATCCTCTCTCTGAGTGATAAGAAGAAACTTCTCCAGAAATAGCTGAGTGAACTGGGCCCAAGTCAAGGTCGGTGATCCAACTCGTGTGGCCAAACAATAATCTCTCCACCAAGTCTTGGCGGGACCTGACAGACGAAAGGTAGCAAAGTCGACCCTATTGGTCTCCACTATCTTATGTTCCGTGAAACCTCGTGGTAGATATCTAAGTAGTCCTGGGGATCCTCTGAAGATGCACCACTGTAAGTAGAAGTGAAAATCTTGGTGAACCTGTCCAACCTCCACAAAGCATCAGCAGACATAGCTGCTCCATCACCGATCTGAGCCATAACACCCGGCTGAACTACCCCAGCTGGCTGAGCTACTGGAGTCTGAAATTGAGAATCCAACTTCTCCGGAGTGCGAGTAGCGAGAGTCTGGGCTCCTCCCCCAGCCTGAGAGATGGCTGGTGCTGCAGGAAGCAAACCTGCCTGAGTGACACTTTCCATGAGGCCCACTAGACAGACCAGAGCATCCTGGAGTACTAGGGTGGAAATGAACCCCTCGGGAACCTCAGCTGGCCCAACCAGGACTGTCTGGGTAGGAACCTCATCAGCAACTCTACTTGAGGCTCCTCCACTGGCCTGCTGCTCTAGGCTGAGCTCTGCCCCTGCCTCGGCCTCTAGCACAGCCTCGGCCTCGTCCTCGGCCCCTCGTAGGAGCTGCAACTGGAGAGTCGGGCTGCTGATCAGTGGATGAAGAAGTCGTGTTCTCGCCATCTGTGAGAGAATAGAATAGAAATTCAGTTAGCATTTAGAATTCAAATTGCACGACAGAGAAGAATAGATGTGAAGTTATTCCTAAATTCTACAGCCTCTGGGGGATAAGCACAGACGTCTCCATACCGATCCCTCAGACTCAACCAAGCTTGTCCGTGAATTGCGATACCTAAGCAACCTAGTGCTCTGATACCAACTTGTCACGACACGAATTTCCCACCGTCGGGACCGTGATGGCGCCTAACGTTGAACCCGCTAGGCAAGCCAACTTGACTATTTAATTTACCTTATTCCTTTATTATTATCTAATAATATGTGAAATACAACACTAACATAAATAAAAGTACAAAATGAAGCAAGGTATATAAACTCAATTTAATGCCTTTATGAAATTTCACAAGAACCAATCCTAGAATTTTGGAGTCACAAACTCACAGACTGTCTATGAATAATATATATAAATGTCTGAATGAAATAAGTACATCTGTTTCTGAAATAACTAGAACTAAATACAAAAGAAGTAGGAGGGGACTCCAAGGCCTGTGGATGCCTACAGGACTACCTCAGGGTCTCAACTGGACTGAAGGCAGCAACCTCGATCTATGGTCCGTAGGGTCCTACACCGGGATCTGCACGAAAGTGCAGAGTGTAGCATCAGTACAACCGACCCCATGTACTGAGTAAGTGCCGAGCCTAACCTCGGCGAAGTAGTGACGAGGCTAGGACACGACAACCAAAGTCAACATGTGCAGTTTAATAGTATACGGAGAAAAATAATACAACGAGAAATAAGCAGTTAAGCATAAAGAAAAGGGGAACATGCTGAGGGGAAGAACTATCAATAATGGAAATAACGAGGTAAGGCACAATTTGGATATCAATTTAAGCAACAGAATAGTAATACAAAAACAAATGCACGGCATCACCCTTCGTGCATTTACTCTCATCCTCACCATGATAATCAATATATTCAGCACGACATCACTCTTCGTGCTTTTACCTCACAATATCATGGCACAATATTTATCCTTCGTGCACGATCTCTCATATCATGGCACGACATCACCCTTCATGCTCTTAAAATCAAAATATCGGCACGACATCACCCTTCGTGCATTAACATTCACTCAAGATCTCACGCACGGCATCACCATTCGTGCTCTTACACTCTTCCTCACCCAAACACATCAAATGACAGCAATCCAACAAGGAAAAATAACGGAGTGAACAAAAATAAAACCATAACGTCCCGGCAAGGGAGTCAACAGTGGAATTAATACCATCCCGGCAAGGGAAAACATCTATATCCAATCTCACTTAGTACATAACTTCACATAAAAATCTTCAACTGAAACTAATACTCAACAACTATTCAATATCAAGGAATTTCCACCAACATGGATAACTATAAAGTGAAACTCAAATATTACTTACGAAAATCCACATAAATCACAATATTCGACTCACGGGCATGCTTGACACCAATAGATACTCGTCACCTCACATATACGTTGAACATGATACTTACACATAGCAAATAGGACACAACCCCTATTCCCTCAAGCTAAGGTTAAGACAAACACTTACCTCCAATTCCACGACCAAACTCAAGCCTCGATTACCACTTTCCTTTTTGAATTTGACTCCAATTCACTTGTATCTAGACATATTCAACTCAATAACATCAATAAATACCAAAAAATTCCATCCCAACGCTTAATTATAGGATTTACATCATTCTTCCCAAAAAGTCAAAAATCGACCCCGGGCCTGCTTGTTCAAAACACGAGGTTCGGACCAAAATCCGATCACCCACGAGCCCGAATATGTAATTAGTTTCGAAATCCGACCTCAAAGCGAGATGTAAATTCCAATTATTCAAAAAGCCCTAACTCTACCCAAATTCCTAATTTTCTACCCTTAAGAACATAATTTAGGACTAGAAATCTAATGGGTGTTAAGGGAAATTGAAGAAAACGAGTTTAAGAACACATACCTATGGTTTTGTGGTGAAATCCCTCTTTCAAAAATCTCCCAAGTTTGAGTTTAAGTGAAAGAGTTATGAAAATTTTGAAGAATCCCGTTTCTTTACTATTTTTAAAAGACTGGGCAAAAATAGCCTATGCGTTCGCGACCAGGGCAGTGCGTTCGCTTAGGCTCCCCACCCCTGCCCTTCGCGTTCGCATCACAAGGGATATGTTCGCACGGTGTTAAAACTACCCAGCCCCCAGCACTCATGGATCGCGGCTGGCCGAGTGCGTTCGCGTAGAGTAACCTCCCAAGGCTCCTCGTTCGCACCTGGTTCTATGTGTTCGCATAGTGCAAATCTGCCCCCCTCCCAATTTGTGTTGTGCGTTCCATGAGTTACCATGTGTTCGCATAGAGCAAAAACTCAGACTTCAGCAACAGCCAAAAACACCAGATTTTCTAAGTTTAAATCACCCCGACGCCTATCCGAAACTCGCCCGAGCCCTCGGGTCTCCAAACCAAACATGCACACAACTTCAAAAATATCCTACGGACTTACTCGTGCGATCAAATCTCCAAATTAATATCTTAAACAACGAATTTAGCATTAAAATCAAGGAAAAATTCCAAAACTTCCAAAGTATCAAATTTCACAACTACGGGTCCGAATCACGTCAAATGACTTTCGTTTCTTACCAAATTTTACATACATATCATAATTATCATATTGAACCTGTACCAGACTCCGGAATAAAAATACGGGCCTGATACCATAAATTTCAAATATAATCAAATTCCTAAAAACTCTTATATTTTCAAAAAAATAATTTCTTTCAAAAATTCATTTCTAGGGCTTGGGACCTTGGAATTCGATTCCGGGCATACGCCCAAGTCCCATATTTTCCTACGGACCCTATAGGACCGTCGAATCACGTGTCCGGGTCCGTTTACCCAAAATATTGACCGAAGTCAACTTAAATTCAATATTAAAGGCCAAATTAGCCTTTTTTCATTTTTTCATGTAAAAGCTTCCCGACTATACGCCCGGGCTGTGCACGCAAAACAAGGTGAGATAAAAGAAGGTTTTCAAGGCCTCAGAACACCGTTTTAACTTATAAAAATGAGAGATGACTTTTTGGGTCATCACAATAACTCTTATAGAGTTTGCAAGAAATTATAACCACCTGAAATGGTAAAATTTCTATGTCTTGCCATGATCAAATTCATGTATGATTGTGGGGAAAGAAGTGGAGACCCTGTTGATACCGAATTTTTCCTAAAATAATTTCAAAATTGCATATATAGCTTCAAAATCATATATTAGTATCAATTGGTATTTTTTCACAGCTTTTCTACATTTTTATTAACTTGTCCAGTATTTTTATTTCTAATAAATAATTAAAAAATTGCATCACAAACCATTTCAAAGACATTTCTTGATTTTATTCTTTATTTATGGTCCTATAAAGTCCAACATATTCCATAAATAGCCAAATTGGCACCTTTTGGCTATAATTGCAATAACTTTGCAATTATCGTCCATGCATATAATTTTGTACTATTTTTACTAGAAATTAGTCTTTGTACTTTAAATACTGAATAATCATTTTTAAAAATATGTCTATGCATGAAATTCATTTTTTATAATTAGTAACTATTTTATGAATTATTTTAATTAATTTATCTTGGGTATTTAACAAATGGCCCTATTCTATTTAAATTATAGCCTAAATTAACTAGCCCAAAATACCTTATAAACCGGTCCAATAACCCAGGCCCAAACCCTTACCTAACCCGACACAACACCTTAACAAATCCTGGCGGTTGATCATTTCTGATCAACAGTCCAGATCTCTCCTTCCCTTAATTAACCTAAAACTACCCCCTTCCAAACCCCTCATTTATCTCCTCACTTCGCTGTCACTCATCTCCCCTCTCCCCAAAATTCTCTCTAACCTAACCCTAAATCTCCCTCGTCGTCACTCATCTGCCGTCGACCATGGTGGTTTCTCACCACTCTCAGACCTCCCAGGGTCTCTCTTACGCTGGGTTTTGCTGTCTCTAAGGTCCTCAAGGTACCAGGGCCAGTCCACTCACGACTGTGGTTCTGTCTTACATGTTTCAGACCATTAGGTCTCGATTTTGAGTAAGATCTTTCTATTTTGCTTTAAACCTATGGATTTCTAAGCCGATATCTTCATCTCTATGCTATTTTCTCAAAACCCTAATTTCGTCTCTTAAGCTTCTTAGATCTGTACAGATCTGAGATGTGTTAAGCTTATTTCATATGTTTTCTTATGAAAATCTTCCGATTTTCAAATGGCTTTTCATTTCCTAAACTAGGGTTTCCTGAAAATCCTCTTCTTCAAAAACGTTTTATGATTTTAAGTGCTTAATCTCTGATTCTTAGGTGTGTTCGAATAATTTTGTTAAGTTTTCCGTAACCCTAACTAGTTATGCTAAAACCCCATTTTTCTTTGACACTTTGTTTGGATTCTGAGTTTATCCGTGTTATTTGCTACCTGATGTGGTTATGTGCTTCGATTCGCATGGCTTATCCTTCGTATAATTTGAATACGTGATGATTTTACCTTAGTATGGCTCTATTAGGGTTGCAGATCCGATCCTTTTTGTTTATACTTGACTTGTCTGTTATTCATGGAACGCCTATATTATTTTCCTTAAAATTGGTATTATTTTGAGTCCTTAATTCACTGATTTTCTATGGTAATACTTATATGCTGATTTCCAGTTATTTTCCTATGTTCATAACTTTTAATTATTTCTTGCCTTATTTGTAACTAACTATGATATTTACTAATTCTTACTACTTGTTTCCTTAATTAAGCTTTTGTCTATTTACCCCTAATTACCTACTCTGTACATAGGTTTACTTGATTTATTTCCTTAATTATCTGCCCTGCTCTATACCGTTAATTGGTTACCCCTTAATTAGAGGAAGACCATACTGATTTTATGCATGATTGATTCTGTAATTTCCCTTAATTGCTACATATATGATCCTTTACCATATTTTTTCTAGCTCTCAACTGCTATGTATATTCTCCTCTATTATCATTACACAGATACGAACACTAGTTCAACAATTCTCTCTTACACTTAAAAGCTTTCTTCTCTTTCTTGTTACTTGCTACTCTTACTGAACTAGCCGGTTGTAATCCAAGGCTAGTTATTGCACTACATTTGCTCTATATTCTGTGTCTGCTCTTCTTAACTGGTATGTTCTGATTCAATTTCAAGTTCAAAACTCTATGTGTTCTGTTACTAATTTAGTTCACTGATTTCCGGTCATGTTCCTGTTTATTATTTGGATGTTCAATATGTAACTAGAATGCCTAAATCACTGTTTCACTTAGCATGTATGCATTATATCCTGTCCAACTTGATTAACATGTTTAAGGACTTGCCTATTGCTTTCTCTATCCTGCTTCAATTTGACTTTGCTCATGTATGTCAACATGTTTGATTGTTTTGCCTATCTGCTTATTTAGATTCTAGTGTTAATCTCCTTGCTAAGTAATCTAATGCCTTTAAGTAGTTCTGGTTCTATACTTATTGTCCAGAATACTATATTCCCCACCTGTCTGTTCTGTGATCTATGCCCTATGTCTGTATCATTGGTTATATGACTAACCCCTTAATCCCATAAACTCTTAAAAGCTTCTGTGCTTATGATGTTATGTGTTTCACTATGTGTGTCCCCAATTCCCAATATCCCTGTGTGAATTTGGTTGTTAAGTGATGTTGAACCTATTTGTTCTGTAGTTGATCTGTTGCTTGCTGATTTTTTAAAAGATTACACTGTTTTTGTTCAAACTATTTTATTACTAATCAGTCTCTCAAAACTCCTTCACTTCTTGAATCAATTCAATATTGTTTCTCTTATCAAAACCCTTCTTCAAAACTATGTCAAGCACTCTCACTCTACACTTAAGTCCCTAGGTTCTTCCCCTCCAGTGTGTGTACTGCCTTGGGATCCTTTTGAGATCCCTCTGAACTATAGCGCACTGGGGCTGGTCCTTCCATACTGCACTTACTCAGTTCTTGTTATGAAAGTTTGGGTGTGAGCACTGCCCGGGATCCTTGAGGTCCTTAGGGAGCTCTGATGTACCCAGACATGAAAATAGCTATGAAACTTTTGGCATTTGAGGTTATGGGAGGCTTGGTATTCTCAGGATACATTTAGGCCTGCTTCAGGCTCCATATAATTTAACTTTGTAACGACCCGACCGGTCGTTTTGAGATCTAATGCGTCGTTCGGCGGTTTGAAGTCATGAGCAACTCCATTTCAGGTATTATGCCTCGTGGTCATGGTCGAAGTTGAATTTCGGGAAGTTCGGAGTCAAATTGAAAAGAAAATTCTCATTTCAGAAACCTTAAGTTGGAAAAATTGACTAAGATTAGAATTTTGAGTAAACGACCTCCGAATCAGGATTTAAAGGTTCCTACAGGTTCGTATGATGATTTCGGACTTGGGCGTATGTCCGTATCAGGTATTTAATAACCCGAGAGTGTTTTAGTGTGTATTGTGGAAGTCAACATTTTTGAAGAAATTTCCTAAGTTTGGCTTGAAGCGCATTTCAGTGATATTGATATCCGTTTGGGATTACAAGACTGAGAATAACTCCGTATGGTGATTCTAGAGTTGGGAGCGAGATCGGAAGTGAATTCGAATGTCCGTAGGTCATTTTGAAGTCATTTGACTAAAGATAGGAATTTGAAGGTTTTTGAGGTGGAAATTTTGATATCGGGATCAGAATGTGATTAAGGAAGTTGGACAAGGTCCGTAATGTCAAATATGACTTGCGTGTAAAATTTGGGGTCAATCAGACGTGATTTGATAGGTTTCAGCATCAGATATGAAAGTTGGATTTCAAGTTCTTAAAGTTTGAATTTTAGTGTGATTCGTGATTTCGGCGTTGTTTGATGTGATTTGAGGCCTCGAGAAAGTTCGCATTATGTTTTGGAATAGGTTGGTGTAATTGGACGGGGTCCCGGGGGCCTCGGGTGGATTCTGAGTGGTTAACGGATCAGGTTTGGAGTTTGAAGAATGCTAAGGATGCTGTCATCTGGTGTGACCGCACCTGCGTGGCTTTGGCCGGAGGTGCGGCTTGGGTGCCGCAGGTGCGAGATTTTGGTGGCTTGGCTGGGAGAGCAGGTGTGATGTAATTTTCGCACCTGCGAAGGCGCATGTGCGAGTTTTGGCTGGAGCTGAGGAAGCCGCAGGTGCGGAAGTTTGGGCACACCTGCGGGAGCGGAGGTGCGAAGATTGGATCGCAGGTGCAAAAATAGGCCTGGGCAGAATGTTTTTAAGACGAGAATTTTGCCATTTCTCCTCCTAATTTCGTTTGGCACGGGCGATTATGGGGAGCTTCAAGGAGGGATTTTCGTCAAGGATCACAAGGTAAGTTATTCCCACTCATCTCAAGTTAAATACAAGGTATATGCATGGATTTGAACATGAAAGATTGTGGAAAATTGGGAATTTTGAAGAAAACCTAAAAAATTTGGTAATTTGGATTTTAGCCACGAATTGAGCATGAATGTTTGAGTAAATTGTATATTTGAACTAGTAAAGCTATGGGTAGAATTTATCTTCGAGAAATTTCAGATTCCGAGCACATGGGCCCGAGGGAATTTTGGTCAATTCTCTGAGCAGAGTTGGGAAATTATATAATCTGAATTGTTGCAAATATTAGAGTATATTTTCATTGGTTTGTCGTTATTTGGATAGTTTTGGGGTGTTGTGCGTCCATTGGAGTCGTCGGGAGGGCTTGAAAGCCGGTTATGGAATTTCGGAGCGAGGTAAGTCTCTTTTCTAACTTTGTGTGGGGGAATTGTCCCCCTAGGTGAACTAAATAAATGCATGATATTATTTGCGGGGGGCTACGTACGCACGATGTGACGGGATTTCGTGCGTAGCTACTATTATGCCATGTCCGGGCAGTCTAGGACCCACTAGCATGTCTTACGTGTTGTACATGTGATCCTGCCAATAACATTAGACTGATAATACTATTGAATTGGTAATTTATTTCCTGAGAAGGCTAAAGTGTACCTTTCTTAATCATTTAGAAAGAGAATTGATTCCTCCGTGGATAATTGTATTCCTGATAAGATTATATTATCGAATATTATTAAACTTGGTAAATGAGTTTCAAAACAAAGATTTAAATGCTATTTTCGTGTTCCTTAAGAAGAATTTTACCAATTTCCTGAATAACTGCTTTCTTAATAAAAATTTGAACTTATTGTGTGAATATGTGTATTTATGGGTGCCTGAGTCGCATGTATGATTCGCGAGCAGGATAACCCTGTATTTATGTATAGCCGCGTCACATGATCGATTCGCGAGCGGTGCAGAGAGATGCATCTATGGTTCGAGTCGTTCGACCCTCGGCAGTGCACAGTTTATTATTGTTGGTCCGCGCCGTTCGACCCTCGGCACTTTGTTTACGCATGATAATTGCTGCGTATTTCCTCTGATTTATACAGGTTTATCGGCCTAAGGAAATTCTTAATTGCCAGTTAAAAAGAAGAAGAATTGATGTGTAAAAGGTGAAACAAGTCTGATATTTCTTATCCCTGATTATGATTTAAATTGTCAACTGAAATGACGAAGATTTAAAATGTTAAATGTGGAAGGAGTTGATATTATTTATTTCTGATTTTAATAAATTGCCTATGACATACATGCTTAATGTCTCACTTGATTATGCTAAACTGACTTTTAGCAAGTGTCTAATTTGACCTCTCGTCACTACCTCTCTGAGGTTAGGCGGGATACTTACTGAGTACACGTTATTTTCATACTCATGCTACACTTGCTGTGCATTTTTATTGCACAGGTACTTTCACAGCGATGTGGCCGGCTTAGACTTAAGTGAGCTGCATCATTCGGTGGCGACGCAGCCGACAGAGTCTCCCTCATATTGTATTTATTTTCATTTTAAATTCCTTGTCCAGTTTGTATTTCGGACAAGTTTTGTAGTGTTTGTGAAATTCTTAGAATTTGCTCATGTACTTGTGTCACCGGGTTCTGGGATGTATTTGGGATGTATTTTATTAAAAAAAAGGAATATTAAACTATCGTATTTACTTAACGGATTTTATTTAGTTATTACGTAATAAGTTAATGGTAATGATTTCAAAAATGTTAAAACAGGAATTTATTTCAAATAACTAATGATTGGCTTGCTTGACAATGGTGTCCGGCGCCATCACGACCTTAATAGATTTTGGGTCGTGACAAACTTCTCCTCTTTTTATTTATGTAATTCATTCAGCTATTGGCCTGTAATAAATTATTTGTAAACATATATTGGGGATGACTAGTGAAAATAGGGGGGATGGGGGTAGCTGTATGATATTGTTGATATTATTGGGTAGAAAGCATGCTTTAGGCTTTACATTCAATGTGTTTGCATTAGACTCCATGTCCTAGGACCAATGTGTTCATCCAAATCATGTTAAACATTGCATTAGATATCCTGCTCCTAAGACTGCACATTTACTGTTTCAACATATCATATGTCACTAGCATATGTTTTAACGTTGTATCAGTCTATCACTTAGAGATTCTTCTCCTAGGACAATAAATAATCTTGACATAAAACCGTCACTCTTGTATGCATTTAGAAATTATGCCTTAAGAATCCTGTCACTCTTGTATGCATTTAGAAATTATGCCTTAAGAATTCTGTCATTCTTGTGTGCATTTAGATACCATACTCTAGGATTCTGTTTGTATTTGTTTGAATACGCCTAGTTTAACTAACCGATCCATGAAAAGGTATAAAATATTCTCACATATAATTGTCATGTTTCTAAATAGAACTGGTACAAATTCCCGTTTAAGTCTTTGTCGCCTAGAGCAGCATGTTGTAGGTTAAAACAACTTCTAAACTGTTAAACACCTCCTGTAATTGTGATCGCATACAATCCCATGCCTAGGCAAGCCTTAGCTAATTAATTGCTATAAAATTGAAAACTGCTTTGATTATTTTTACTGCTTAAAGGCTAACAACTTTAAAATCAGTAGGTAAACTGATTAGGGCCCTGTCGCGAAAGTTTGTATGAAACGGTGTTGCATATTCCTGTGCAGTGATGTCACTTGAATATCCTGTCTTAGGATCCTTTTTCTAATAAAACTGCCTTTGTCTGTGTTTGAGATGTGCTATTTATTTGCATTACGTGTGGAGGTGAATCTGAGCTTTTTAACTGCTTCTGTCACTTATCTGCTAGTCCTGCTTATTCTTGCATGTCGCCTAGAATTTTTCCTTTTAGCACCTTAGGGGGTTGTCTAGAACTGCCCAGACTTAGAGGTACTAAACTCCTCCAGGACTACAAGGAAGGGACGGGTAATAGCACGCTTAGAGCTCATTAAATAAAATTCGCTTAATAAACCGCTAAGGGGAGAATAATGGGTAGAAAAGGATATGATGACCTGTACGCTAATGCAACATGTAGCCCCTCATCTAGGAGTTATTACCGGGCATTGCACAGATATGATCCTATAAGATAAAAAACTTAGGACCTTCCTTATCCTTTACATATGTGTGCTTGGACTGCTAATCTGTTAAGACCTTTATTTGTTTACATATGTGTGCTTAGACTATCTACTTGCTACTTGAATAATTCACAAAAAAATAGGTTTGGATGGGACCCACAGTTGTGGACTTTGAGGGGTGCCTAACACCTTCCCCTTGAAGTAATTTCAAGTCCTTACCCAATCTCTGGTTGTACAATTAGTGTTATAAATGACGCGTAGTAGGTGCCCTAACGCGCCGTAATTCGTTAGGTGGCGACTCTTCAAACTCATTATACCCCTTTCCCAAAAGAAAATGAGTTGTCCCAATAATGTCAACAACTCTGACCAATCCGAAAGGAGAGGAAAAAAGGGGGCGCGGCAAACCTATCCCATTGAATTTGCTTCATTCTCAGTCCCCTTAAGAGAATGTGATATCAATATGTGATAAGTCTGAAAGAAGACAAAATTATTATCGTGAAGGTATCAATGGATGTGGACGTGGCAATAGACGAAATTATGATCGTCATCATTGTGATAATGAGAATAATAAAGATTCTCAAAATAATCCTTCACTCTGTGAAATTAATATTTGTCATCAATTTGACATGAGATTTTGTAAAGCACATATAGATGATTATGGTCCATTCATGATGTGAATGTGACAACATCTGATTTATGTATACATATTCATTCTTGGAAGAATATGAATGTGCTAGTGGTAGTGAATATGCCACATCACCTCTAAAAGGAGGTTTGAGCTGAAATAAAAAAATAATTTCATTATTATGGCATGAATGGTCATTGCTCACACACCTATTGTATTATGCCAAAATATTATGGTAATGTGATTATTACAAGGCAAAAGTAATTGAAGTAACATATCTTGCCTATGATGATATTGACCATGACCATAATTGCATAACTTTCTCCTTGAAAAAGATATTCACTATATGGATTTTGATGAATATGTGGTGGTAAAAAATTAATTGAAAGCTCTAGAAGAGACAATTATACTACTTTGGAGAAATAAAATTGATTATCAATAATTTATTGTGCCGTAGTAAGTCTCAAAGAAACTTATTGAGTTTCTAAAGTATTCGCGAAAGCGGTTGGTTATATTGAAACTATAAATAAAGGAAAGATTTAATATCTTCTATTACTACAACTTGTAGCGAGGTAATATGAATGTGAAAAGTTATCCGCTTTATTCTTCAGTTTGTACTACACAAATAAAAGAATACTACAATAAAGTGTATGTTTATTGATATAAAAACCCATATCATAATAAACTTGGAATTTATTGGTAAATGCACTCGTCATGATGTAAACCTGAACTTTATCAATATTGATAATTTATTTAGTTGGCATAATTAGTTTAACCATATCAATTTAAGTATGTTGTGCAAAAATAAAAGAGAATTCACATGGATAAATATTAAAGAACTAGAAAGTTCTTTACGAATTCTCTTATGTTGCTTGTTCTCATTAATTAATAAACCAGCTAAAAATTGGGATTGAATCATGAATGCTGAAATATCAAACGTGAATCTGGGCTCATTCACCTACCATGTATACCACATAAGATGCATCTATGAGATGATTACATGTGCGATTATTATTAACCCACAACATGGTGTTTGCGAGGTAACTTGCTCAATAATTTAATTTCGAGCATAATTTCAGATTTTCTATTCAAGACAGTTGTACTTGATAAATTGGTTTACATCATAGTTAGTTTAGCAAAATGATTTATTGAGTACCTCCACTTAATAGCTAAACTACTACTTATGAGAAAAAAGTTATTTATATCAGTTTGATATATATTATATACGAAAGTATATTATATTCTCCCCTCACAAGTGGTTTAGGGTCAGGAAACAAATAATTTCATCTTATTATTATTGATGTGCGGTGTATATTTTGATTAGCACCATAATGCACAAAGATGGATTCCCAAAATTGAGGAAGAAAGTTAGTTTTTCCAACATGAGGGGGAGACAAAATAAACAGTTGAGAAAAAGTTACGTGGAATGAATTATCATTTGTATCTCTAGATCTTTGAATATAATATGAACTTGAAGTTTTATAAAAAGATAATTCATCTATAATATATTGCAAAGCATGCCAGATGCATTTGCTCATCCAAAGAAAGTAACTATATTTTCATTGAAAATGCTCATATTAGAATAAGTCTTAGAAGGACAAAGTCTATGGTACGCTTAAAGCATATAGACAAATCGGTTTCAAATGAAATTCTTGATAAAGAAGATGAGCAAATGATCCAGATGATCATAATAAGAAGGCAAGTGATCTAGAAGATCACATGACATAACATTTCATAAAATCTCAAGAGAAGTTCAGGTACCTAAAAATATGAATGAAGAGATCTCTATGTTATGTCTTTATGAAAAAACTATTGGAACCGATATAAAATGTTCGTCGTCGACATCTATCATAGCGCTAAATATAGATGAGGACCTCAAGTTTGTCGAATACAGACACAAAAATATTGGCCAAATACAAGAGACACAATTCAAATAGAATTGGTTTCATATGAAAGACATGTAATTTTGGACATGTAGTTCAAACACTCAAAAGTATAAAGTCAATGGTGTGTGCAATTGCCTTTATCTGTCTTATATGTCTAGGATGACATAAAAACTTGATATGCATCTAAAGTCCATTCATATGGCTTATATGATTTAACTTATATGAAAATTCATGAAGAATTTAAATTGCTTAAAGCATATAAAAATCTTGGTCATGAAGTACTACATCCTAAGTACAATTTGTGCACATTTTTATCTTGCTATAATTATAAGCATGATAATGTGATAGTGAGAATTTTCAAGGTGCAACATATTTATTGGAGTTAATATGTGTGATTTATTCACCAAATCTCTGCCGACGTCAACCTCCAAGAAGCTAGTGCACAAGATTGGAATGCGAAGGCTCAATGATGTGAATTGATGCTCTCTTCAGGGGGACTTAATATGCGGTGTACTCTTTTTTCCTTACAAGGTTTTGTCCCACTGAGTTTTTCTTACAAGATTTTTAATGAGGCAACCAAAAGACGTATTGTTAGATATGTGTACTCTTTTTCCTTCTCTGGAATTTTTTTTTCCGTTGAATTTTATTTTAGTTAAGGTTTTAACGAGGCACATTATCTATTGAATAGACATTCAAAGGGGAGTGTTATAAATATAATTGTATTTAAGGTGAATGTTTATATTTTAGAGAGATTTTAGGGATTTTACTTGGTGGCTAAGTCACTCTTTCACCATAAATAGAGGGGTTCTATTATATTATAATTCATTCCAAAATTCAATAACAATTCCCTCTCTCCTTTTTTCTCTGCAATATTGTTCTTTCTTCTTTTATAGTTTTATAAAAGTTAGTGAATTTTCCTTTGAATTTAATTCGTTAGAGTTTAGACAAAATATATCCGGAAAAAAGAAAACCAAAACCCAACTCCAAATCCGAAACCCACATTCGGATTTTGGTTACGCTCCATCTGACCCGAACCTGTTAGAACTGAACCCATCTGAGTTTTCTCATTTCTCAATTCTCATCCATAAACCCTACCAAAATCCCCTTCCTTCATTCGCCGAAACTCTTTTACCAATTAAGCAAATCTCTCAATCGACCAAAGTAAAAATGCGGAATCAACAGCGATGGCTTCGTCTTCTTCTACGTCACCATTCTTATTCCAGGAAACTAATCAGTCCTTCTCCGTTTCAGGTAAATCATTCTCTTCGTTCTATCACTTCTCCAACTATCCCCTCACGTGCTTCTCACATGCTCTCTTACCAACGCCTCACAATTCGTAATCTCTCCACGTCTGAATTAGCTGTCGAACACAAAGATTCAGATCACCAAATCGCAGTTTTAACCGGCATTTTCTCTAAACCTAATCGGAATAATGACGAAATTAAGCTTGATTTGGATTCTAACAATGTTGTTATGACCCACGATTTAGTTGTAAAGGCGTTGCGGAGCTTTAATACTGCCCCTGATTCGGCACGTAGGTTTTTTAACTGGGTTTTAGAGAATGAGAGTGAGAGGTTGAGCTCAAAAGTGTATAATTATATGCTGGGGATACTGGGGTCTAATGGATTTGTTAAGGAGTTTTGGGATATGGTTGATATTATGAAAAGTAAAGGGTATGGAGTGTCACGGGGTACTTTTAATCGAACTACTGAGAGATTTGAAAAGGATAAGCTGAGCGGTGATGTGAAGAAGCTAAAAGAGTTGTATGGTCCTGAGCTGGCTGATAATTCTACCCAGGAAGTTTGTTCTAGGGTTTGCAAATTTATTCGCGGAAATGTATGGGGAGATGATGTGGAAAAGCAGCTGCAAGGGTTAAATCTCGAGTTTTCTAGCGAGTTGATCACTGTGGTTCTGGAGAAGCTTGAATGTGAAAGTAATAAGACTTTGATATTCTTTAGGTGGATTGAAGAGAGTGGTCTGTTTAAACACAACGAGCGGACTTTTAATGCTATGGCTAGGGTCTTAGGTAGGGAAGAGTCCGGTGAGAAGTTCTGGAGGTTAGTTGATGAAATGAAAACTGCTGGGTTTGAAATGGAAAGGGAAACATATATTAAGGTTCTGGAAAATTTTGTTAAGAGAAAAATGATTAAGGATGCTGTTGACTTGTATGAGTTTGCAATGGTCGGCATAAACAAGCCATCCTCACAGGACTGCACTTTTCTGTTGAAGAAAATAGTTGTTAGTAAGGAGCTTGATTTGGACTTGTTCTCAAAAGTTTTGAGGGTCTTCACAGAAAGTGGCAATTCATTGACTGGTGCTAACCTCGATGCCATTCTCAAGTCTTTGACCAGTGTTGATAGATTTGGCGAATGCAACAAGATATTAAAAGCAATGAAGGATGTTGGTTTCACACCTAGTCTTAATCAACAGAGTAAAATTACTTTTCATTTGGGTAGCGGTGGGAAGGATAGGGATTTGAACGAGTTTATGAATAATATAGAATCATCAGGCAATATCCCAAATTCTAAAACATGGACATCTTTAATTGAAGGGTACTGTGAAGCTGGTGATCTGGTTAAAGCTTCAGATGCATTTGAAATGATGGTTGAAAAAGAAGGTTCCTCACATGCTGGGTATGCTTTAGAATTGTTTGTTTCGTTGCACTGCCGCAAGAGGAGAGCGATTCATGCCTTCAAACTTGTCAAGAAGATGGTCGAGGAGAAAGAACTACATGTGTGGCATACCACATATAAGTTATTGATCGGAAAATTATTGGCTCAACGGGGTTTCGAGGAAGCTCTGGATGTTCTGCATTTGATGAAAAGTCAAGGTTATCCACCTTTTCTGGATCCATTCATCAAGTACCTTTCCAAGACCGGAACTGCTGATGATGCCCTTGCATTTACTGAAGCAGTGACCATGAAGAAATTTCCATCAACTTCTGTATTTCTCAATTTGTTTGAAGCATACTTTAAAGCAGGAAGGCGGAGTGAAGCACAGGACTTCCTTGCAAAATGTCCCAGATACATTAGGAACCATGCCGATGTTTTGAATCTGTTCTGTTCCATGAAACCTCAGAAAGCAACTGCCACTATTCCTGCAGCTGCATAGGTTCAGATGGATACGTCCTAGTTTTTTGTGCTGCAAAGTGTTTGGACATTTTTTGCCTAATATTTTCTTATGAAAGTGTGCTGCCATCTATGCTTTCTCTAAATATTGGGGCTTAGCTCCCTTAGAAACTGTTTCTTATTGTAATTCACTTGGTGAAATTCAATTGACACAAATAAGGATAAAATTGCGTTGGACTCACTAAAATTAGTGGTAAACACTTCATCTTGTACTTTATACTAAAGTTTTTTGTGAATGCTTCATCTCGACTCCAGTGAGTTCATCATGTTGCGGTAATTTTGAGAAAAAGAAAGGGCTCTGTAATTGGTCTAGTCTATCACTGGATCAATCATCTAGATTTTCTTAATTCTGGTTTTACTGGATTATGCAGGCAACCTTGAAGATTTTCATGTTTACTATTGTCAATTGAATCCAACTCAACCTTTTCATTTCTTGTGTCTCTAGGTACTTGTTGATCACTGAAATGCCCTTTTAACTCCATGATGTTATTGTTTAACTTAATTGTGCTAGACTAACTCAAGTTTTTTGCTGGGCCTAGAGTGTTAGGATAATTCATCTAAAGATTTATGTTCCAATATGGCAATGTCTATTGGGTCCTTCTTGATAAAGATCTTAGTTGTTTTCTGCTATTTCCATCCTAAAGAATGAAACGAAGCTTTTCTGTAGTGGCTTTGGAAATGGGCTGTCTGGGCTTGGTGTAATTATTCCTATTTGTCATTTTATTTACTTTTCTTGGAGTAGTATCTCGTATCCGGCCCATTTCCCACAGCCCCTAATATTACAGAGGGGAGTAATTAAGGATTTGTTTGTTTAATTAAGCAGCTTAAGGCATTCCGTACTATGAGTTTTCCGGGGGTTTGAATTCGAGATCTTTGATTAAGGTTGGAGAAAGGCCAAATTTCATGCTGACCATAAATTCAAGACGATTGTTATTCAGTTTGACTAGGTAAATATCATCAAGATGCAAAGACTTTCCTTAAAAGTCATTTGAGCGTTTCTGTTCTCTAAATTGGAGAAAAATTCGTGATATTTTTAAGGGAGAATTTACTACCTGCCATTCGACTTGGTAGAGCAAATAATTCTTCACAAATGCATATAATACAATACAAGCAAATTATTCTTTAATTGGACAATAACAATTTTACTTATATATATAGGGCAGGTTTGGCTAGCACTTCGCATTACGTGATTTTTGAAGTATTTTTTACGCTAACATCGATCTGATGTCACCAGTTTAAAAAGAGGGGAGAGAAAGAATTGAGTTGTAATATCTGATTGTTGGCTGAAAGTGGACAGAGATAGAGATTAGTCTATTAAAGATGTTTGGGAGTATTGTACCAAGCAGAAGAAGAAGGAAAATGATGCATCATTCCCTCTATCAGACAAATTATCGTCATGGACCTTACTGTCACTTTGTGCTTTTTTGTGTTCGTATATATTTTAAAATATGCATTCAAAATATTACTATTCGAATTTGAATATTACCCTGATTTGCTTTTGTTATTCAAGTATAAAGTGGATACCCCTTGGCTCATTTACCTATACGGCTATACATATATGTGAATGCGTGATGACTGATGAATTGGATCAACTCTTGTTTTTTCAGACAGTTGATTCTTCATATGGTGATATGTTGGTGAATACATAGATAGACCGAATTTTAATATCTGAAATATTAATAAAAAACCAAGTAAAATAATTTCACCTTTTCTTTTCAAGTAAAATTTATAATTTTCAGATACAGATTCCTTTTCAACCTCAACTTGAACCAAAATATTTGAGAGGTTCATTGGATTTCACAAAATTACTAGTTGAAGTAAAAGCTAGTCGTCTTAGGACAAATTTTTGCCATTGTGATTCAAGTTGGGTGGCTTTGGACTGAATGGGACATCTCAATGAGCAAAACGCGATGAGAGTGACACAACAAAGGTATTACCTATTAATGAATTTTGTACTTACCTTTTTCACTTGATCAAAATTGTATTTGCAATTTGTCTCGTATTTGAGATACGTATATTCATACTTCATAGTTGACACTGGAAATAAATCTCAGTTGGAGGCTTCTATTTGTCATACTACAATAGGATTTTGGAATTTAGCTTCACAGATTTGTAGACAACTGAGGTTCTTACAGTGCATAAGACAAATATTTTCTCATCAACTTTTGATGATTAGTAGCTGTATCCAATTTCCAATTTCCAATTTCCTAGTCCTTCATCTACGTACCTTCACCACCCTAGGGCTAGGGGAGGATAACAGTTTAATAATCTAGGCAAGTTTAGTTTCATATACAAGTAAGTGTCTTCTTCTTTATAAATAAAAGGTGAATTATGTATACCTCCTCTGAAATATATATATAGCTAAATTCAATTAGGTGGACCTCCCCTATTTACCATCGATCTTTAGTAGAGTACTACTAAGCTCAATCCAAATTGGTGGTTCTCATGCTTGAAAATCACAGCGTTTATGATATGAATCTGCCACTAATTGGCTGAATAATATGTAACTA
This sequence comes from Nicotiana knightiana, assembly GCA_005239525.1. Lineage (NCBI taxonomy): Eukaryota > Viridiplantae > Streptophyta > Magnoliopsida > Solanales > Solanaceae > Nicotiana > Nicotiana knightiana. The sequence continues at coordinate 141,585 of ML424753.1, forward strand.
TGCACAAATAAATCTAAGTTTAACTTTTTTTAAAAAGTTATTTCTTTCTTTTTCTTTTTGTGGGTGAAGCATCAAAATGAGGAGGGACAAGCCTTTTGTGTAAGGGGCATGCATGTTTTTGGTACCATGACCACCTAATAATTCACGTAGCTAGCTAGCATCTTGTGTTGCTTGCATGTTCGGTCAATATAATTATATACTATATGAAATATATCCATTTCTGTGCTATTCAAATTAGCTAGTTGATGAATCATTACACTAGCCAGTCTCCTTTCTTGCAAATTTCCTTCCGTTTGTCCATACATTCCTTGTTTACTTTCTTATGTTCGAAAAACAGAAAAAAGGGAAATTAAGCAAAAAAAAAAGAAAAAGTACTTTTGCTAAAGTGAAAATTTTCATCAAGGTGGATTAAATTCAACTTGCGAAGGCGGAAGCTTTGGAGAAACGCCACTACTCACTCACCCATCTTTTAGTATCTAATGGAAAGTAAAACAGAAAAAAACAAACACCTTAGTGCCCGTTTGGACATAAAATTTGATAGGAAGATTTTTCTAAATTCTTTTTACTTTTTTTTTAAAATCTCATAAAATTTCCAATTTTCACTTGAAGATACATTTTGGAAATTTTTGAAAATTTGAAAAACTGCAAAAAGTTGTTTTTTAAAATTTTCACTCAAATCACTCACAAAACTTCAAAAACAACCCAAACTGAAATTTTTGTCCAAACACAACTCTAAATTTCAAATACCATTTTCACTTGAAAATTTTTTTCCATCATTTTTTCAAATTTTACAATTTTTATGTCCCAAACGCCTACTTAAATCAACAACAATAACAAACTCAATATAATTGCACAAATAGAGTCCGCAGAAAATAGTACGTATGCAACCTTACTCTACCTTGTACAAATAAATAGATTATTTCCAGTAGATCCTCAGCTCCAAGCAAGCATACAAAAATTACAACAGTATAGAGAAAATAAATCATACGATCACTTTGGTATTAACTGAAGGGAAACCTTGGAGCAACGATCAAGTTATCTCCCTGTGATCTACAGGTCACGAGTTCGAGTCATGGAATCATCCACTAATGCTTCTATTAAAGTAGACTGCCTACATTATATTCCTTGGAGTGTGGCCCTTCCTCGGACCCTGCGTGAACACGAGATGCTTTGTGCGCCGTACCAGGTTACCCTGCTTTAATATTATTGTAATATGTAATATTGTAGTTAGTTAGTGGTTACTTAGCTGAGGGACTTATTTGTCTACAATAGAAGCTAGAGGGCTTTCTTATTATTTAGAGAGTTCTGTTATTTGTATATAAACACTGTATAGTCAGTTATTTATTTATATATTTTCTCAGCAGAGCTTCTTCTCGATTCTTCTTCTCCAAGTCTCTCTCAACATATTCTGACATGGTATCAGAGCACTGTGAGTATTCCTTAGCTCGTTTTGGTAATTTGAGAACATAATTTCTCTGTTTTCTCATCTTTACCTAGTTAATCACATTTTCCTCAATTTTTACAAATTCGAAGTTTTCCCCCTTCAAATTGGTTAACAATGGCAGAAGAGAAGATAGATCACACTCATCCGCTTTACCTACAACCATAGGATATACCGTGGTTAATGTTAATCCCAATTATGCGTTGTGGAGCAGATCGATGCAATTAACATTGAAAGGAAAGCAACAATTAGGTTTTGTTATAGGAACCTACACAAAAAATTCATCTGAAGATGCACTTCATGAGGAGTGGAAAACATGCAATGCAATTATGCATTCGTGGATCATAAATTTCGTATCAAAGGAGTTGTTGAGTATAATTATATATGCCACTAATGCACCTAAAGGAACACATTGACAAGGTGAATCGAGTCAAAATATTCCAATTACATCGTGAAATCTCAAAATTGTCACAAGGAAGAGACTCTATAGCAGTGTATTTCACTAGATTGAAAGAGTTATGGGCAAAATATGATGTTTTGATTTCCAAATTGTGGATGCCCAAAATCGAAGGAACATGTAACACAACTTCAACAACAAAGGTTGATGTAGTTTTGGATTGTCTTAACGGCACATATGATCACGCTCGGAGACAGATTTTGATGAAAGCCACTGAGCCAATATTAAATCAAGCGTATGCCATGATTACACAAGATGAAAGTCAGCAGTTGGTTAGTGTAAATATTGGATAATAAAGAGTAGATCCTTTGGCCTTACAAGCAGGAAGATGCCAAATACCACGCTAGAAAAAATATTCCTTACAATGTGAATATTATTACATGAAGGAACATACTAAAGAAAATTAGTTTAAGATCATTGAATATCCAGAAGATTATAAAAGGAAGGAAAGGGTACTAGTCTAAAGAGTCTACACCTAATAACGCTTATCAACATAAAAAGTTTAATCCAAGAGGCAATCTCACGGCTGCAAACAATGCAGCTGCATCTGGGAATATTGGAACAGAAGGTCGTTCACAGGTCAAGAGTGGGGACTACTTCTTCACAGAGGAACAATACCAGTGAATAATGAACATTTTTGGCAAGGATGAACCAAGTTACAATCAGGCAAGAGCACAAACTCATACTCAAACACATGCTCAAATGGCAGGTATAACTGTTAATCCCTATTCGAGTGTGGAAAATGATAATTGGATAGTGGATTTAGGAGCCACATATCACATAGTATCTACAATGGGTTTATTGCGTAATGTGAAAAATGTGCGTAATCCAAGGAAAGAGAAAGTGAAGTTACCTAATGGAGACAGTATATAACACATTGGGAGTTCTTGGTTGACAAAAGATATTCGGTTAAAAAATGTGCTTTATGTCCCTGGTTTTAAATTCAACTTGATGTTATTCTCAAAGTTAAGTAGATACTTATCATGATCTGCTATTTTCCTACCTGAAATTTGTGTATTTTAGGGCTTCTACAGTGGAAGATAAAGGGGATTGATAAAGAAGATGATCGATTATACTTGGTGAAAGGAAGAGGAATCAGGTAGTTGATAGCCAATGCCAATGTTGTTAAGGAATCTGGAGTGTCAAGCAATCTGTGGCACAAAAGATTCATACATATTTCTACACCTGTGATGCAACATATTACTTTTCTTCAGCATACTATAGATACTTCAATATAGAATAAGTGCCTTGTTTTCCCATTAGCTAAACAATCGAGTCTATGCTTTCCAAACAGTGAAAATAAAGTGTTAAGCATTTACAATTAGTGCATATGGATGTGTGGAGATCCTGTAAGGTTGCTACTCATGATAAGAAATATTATTTTCTTCCTATAGTAGATGACTACTCTATGACAACTTGGTTTTTTTGATGCAATTGAAGAATGAAACCGTAGTTAGAGTTCCTTTATATGGTTAAAACTCAATTTGATACCTCAGTCAAGATAATCAGAACAGATAATGGATTAAATGTTCTTTAATAAATAATAGGATGAAGTTTTGCAAGGTAATGGTGTGATTCATCAAAGTAGTTGTGTTTACACTCCACAACAAATAGAGTTGTGGAGAGAAAACATAGGCATGTTTTAGATATTGCTAGAGTATTGAAGTTTTAGGCACATATTCCTAATAAGTTTTCGAGTGAGTATGTGCAAACTGCTGTGTATATTCTTAACAGGGTGCCATCTAGGATTCTGGGAGGTAAGAGCTCATTTGAGCTGCTGTATGGGAGAGAACCATCACTAGTTCACATGAGATTGTTTGGCTACTTGTGTTTTGCCACAAGTGTATTAAAGGAGGATAAATTTGCAGTAAAATCAAGAAAAGTTGTGCTCATGGGATATCCCAAAACTTAAAAAAGATACATGTTATATGATCTTACTACTAAAACCTTTTTTGTTAGCAGGGATGTCATTTTTAGAAAACCAGAATTCCCATTCATGCAGCCACAACATGTCAGCCAAGCTGTCTCAACTATGGAACAATGCACAAACTTCCTAAATATCACCATTAAAACACCTACTCCACTTGTGATAGGTTCCTTGCAAGAATCTTGCATACTGAACATGTAACATCTCCTTTGGACGCAACACCGGAAGAAGTAGCAGCAAAACTAGTTTCCACCTATGACACAGTTCAGTTTGTAGTAGTTGCTGCAGGATCAGAGATTTCAGCTACATTGCCATGCCAAGTGAGTCAGTAGAGCATACATCCAGGGATGATCTCACAGAGTCGCTATCTATTTCAACTCACAGGTAGTCCAGGTAGTCTACTAGGACAAAAAGTCCACCAATTTGGATGTAAGATTACATTCTGAAACAACAGTACAATGACTATGTCTTGCCATTTTCAGTCCTTAGAGAATCACAGACTTTCAGAGAAGCAACCTAGGATCCCAAGTGGATACAAGCTATGCAATAAGAATCCCATGCCTTGGAGGAAAACGAAACATGGGAAGTAGTATACTTACCACCAGGAAAGAACTTTATTGGTTGTAAATGGGTTTACTAGATCAAATACAAGGCTAATGGAGAGATTGAGAGGTTCAAAGCTTGACTAGTGGCTAAGGAATACAACCAATAATAAGGCTTAGACTACAATAAAACTTTCTCTCTAGTGGCTAAGATGGTCACTATGGAATTAGTCATTGCCTTAGCTGCCTCTAGAGATTGGGATTTATACCAAATGGATATGTTTAATGCATACTTACAGGGAGACTTATCAGAAGAAGTGTACGTGGCCCTACCCCAAGGTTTCCAAAGACAAGGGAAACATAAGGTGTGTAGATTGTTGAAGTCTTTGTATCGCCTTAAACATGCATCAATGCAATGGAATTTAAATCTTATGGAAGCTCTATTAAAGGCAGGGTTCAGTCAAAGTGCCTCTGATTATTCCTTGTTTACTAAGAGATCCAATAGTTACATTATTTTGATCCTAATATATGTTGATGACCTGCTTCTTACTAGTAGTAGCAAGATTCTTATTGATGAGGCAAAGGCTACTCTACATCAGGAGTTCAAAGTGAAAAACTTAGGAAAATTAAGATACTTTCTTGAAATTGAGGTAATGAGATCCAAGCCTGACATTCTCCTCAACCATAGGAAGTACACCCTTGAGCTCATTTATGAGTTAGGCCTTAGTGCAGCCAAGCCTGCTGTCACACCTCTTGAGATAAATCAAAGGCTGACTTCTCTAGAGTTTGACGAAGTTGCAGGGCTTCAAAATTTAGATCCTTTAGTGGATGTTACTGGATATCAAAATCTAATTAGAAAATTATTATATCTTACAGTCACACAACCTGATATTTGTTATGCAAGCCTTAGTCAATTCATGTAGGCTCCAAAGAAGTCTCACATGGATGCAACTACAAGGGTTGGCAGGTATCTTAAGAATGCACCTGGACTTGTTGTTTTACCGAAGAGGGAATCTGCACAGTCGCTACTTGGGTTCTGTGACTCATATTGGGGGGTGTATGCCCTGATACTAGGAGATCAGTTAGTGGTTATTTGATCAAGTTTGTTAGTTCTCTTATCTCTTGAAAGTCCAAAAAATAGCACACTGTCTCCAGAAATAGTGCAGAGGCAGAATACATGAGTATGCCCTCAGCAGTCGCTGAAATCACTTGGTTGCTAGGTTTGTTTGTTGAGCAAGGAGGTACCATTCAACAGCCAGTTACCTTGTGTTATGATAATAGAGCTTCAATACAGATTGCTGCAAATTCCATTTTCCATGAACGCACCAAACATATCGAAATTGACTGCTACGTCATTCGTGAGAATCCCATCTTCCATGAACGCACCAAACATATCGAAATTGACTACCACTCCATTTGTGAGAAGATAAAGCAGGGGTTGCTGGCTCGTCAGTATGTTCATACTTTACATCAACTAGCAGACTTACTAAGGATCTGGCTGCTACACAACACAATTTTCTGTTGGGCAAGCTGGTGTGTTGAATATTCTTTACCCTCCAGCTTGAGGGGGAGTATTGTAATATGTAATATTGTAGTTGGTTAGTATTTACTTAGTTGAGGGACTTAATTGTACATAGTAGAAGTTAGAGGGATTTCTTACTATTTAGAGAGTTATGTTAGTTGTATATAAACAATGTATATTCAGTTATGAGAAAACATTTTCATTTTTCCAGCAGAGCTTCTTCTCGATTCTTCTTCTCCAAGTCTCTCTCGAGATATTCTGACAAATATTAATGGTAAAAGATTAATGAGCTGAAAATAACGCTTGCAAGTGGGCCAGGCCCGGTCCTAAATGGGATTCGTGGTCCAATCTTAAGTGGTCCTGGACTTCGTGGGCCGGTTCTAAGTGATCCCGGGCTTCGCGGGCTTTTATATAGGAACCAGCCCGACACCGGGACCACGAACTAATAGTCTCGGGCTAAGTGGGCCTAAGTGGGCCCAACAAATATTTTCTATTTTTTAAATTTTTTTGTAGAGGTTAGAGAAAAAAAGATGGTAATAAAAATATCTAAGGCAATTCCTGGTAAATATATTATAGAATTGTGACCTAAATTTTTTTAATTTAAATTTAAAGATAAAAATATTGTAAAGAGATATTCAAAGCAATGCATTATAATGTTATTATAGCATTAAAAAAATATGGAAATATTTTTCTTAGTCTTCCTCCCCCTATGGAATGTGCACAACAAGGTGCTAATACCACCATTGAGAAGAAAAGTAAACTAATCAGAATGTGCTAAAATACAAGTTACATATTATTTACATGGTATCTCTTACAAATTTCATAAATCCTTCAAGGTCCAGAGGAATTTTCGTTGGTGGTAGTGGAAAAGAAGATTGGTCATCACCGCTTCCGAGCAAAGCAGCATCCTCCGCAAGTTCAGCTAGTATTTCTTTGTAAGCTTCGTCTACCTCTGATTTTGATTCAGCAAGCCCAAAATTTTTTCTTTTCAAACGGCTCCGATATCGGAAAAGTACTAATTTTTCCAAGCTCTACCTCATAGACGCTCTATAATCACCAAGTTGAAGTCTTGCTTGACTGAAAGCGCTCTCCGATGCCACTGTTGAAGCTTGAATAACTAAAATATCTCGGGCCATCCTTGAAAGAATCGAAAAGTGTTGTTCTTTGTCCTTCCACCATTCTAAAATATTAAGGAGCCGTTGGGATTAACTTCCTCAATTCCTTGTGACAAATAAACTTCAAGATCATTTAGTTGTGAAAAATCACTAGTACTAGAAACCTTGAGAACCCATGAACCCCGCCCAAGCACTAAGTGTTCTTACTCCCGTAATTCTTTTAGATGATTAAGAACTAGAAGATGAAGGAGTTGGAGCATTTGGTCTAGCATGATCTAATGCAACTTGATAAGTATTTTAAATAGTTTGAACATTTATTTTAATTGAGGCTATTGCGTCTGAAAGTTTAGACAACTCCTCATCTTCAAGTGCTAAACCATTATAAATAGTTTCATACCAAAACTGAGAACCTCCTAATTTCATCGTAGGATTTAACAAGACATCAATACCATAAATAGGGAGCATAGGGAAACAAATATTTTAAAAAGAAATTTCCTTATAGAATCAATAGCAGGTTGATAAATTACCCCATGATGCGTGGCTAGAATCCATAGTTTTAAGCACCATATACCTTACATTTTATGTGCTTTTGTGATAAAAATACACGTTATATGTGCATAATAGAGTCTATTTCATGTGTAGGTGAATTGGAGATGGAAGACGAGCTAAATGGGTGCATAAACGTCAAAAATACGCTCAAGAGTCGAAAAGGAGTGACTCGGGCCATACCCGGGCGTTTGGCCCCTAAAGCCAGGCATGCCCAGGCGTTAAGGGGGCGTTTGGCCCCTAACGCCAGGCCTGCCCAGGCGTTAAGGGGGCGTTTAGAGCTTAACGCCTGGGTGCCTGGTTCAGTCAACTCTGAGTTTTAAAGGTTTTTAAGTGTTTCCTGGTTGGAATAGAATTCTCCTACACGTTTAGGATTTGTCCCAAACATATAAATAGACCCAAAAACACAACTTTGGGGAGATTGGACGTGGGGGATTTGGACGTGGAGGAACACACACCACGCTTGAAGG